>PVJA010043630.1:0-16653 GCA_004027025.1 Myocastor coypus | reverse complement strand
ACATGTGTACTGGAAGAAAGACAGCCTCTTTAACAAATGGTGCTGGAAAAATTGGCTCTCTACATGCCGAAAACTAAAACTTGACCCTAGTCTATCACCATGCACGAAAATAAAGTCGAAATGGATTAAAGATCTAAATATTAAAAGTGAAACATTAAGTCTCCTGGAAGAGAAAGTGGGAGGAAATCTTGAAGACATCAGAGTAGGCAAAGAGTTCATGGATGGAAATCAAATTGCACATTTAACACTTGAAAGCATCAACAATTGGACTTCCTCCGGCTAAGAAGTTTCTGCATGTCAAAGGAAATCACTAACAGAGTGAAAAGATGACGCACAAATTTTGAAAAGATTTGAACTAACAAGTATTCAGACAAAGGTCTTCTATCTAGAATCTATAAAGAACTAAAAACCATTAGGGTTCCAAAATTCAAAGACCCAATCCAGAAATGGGCATCTGAGATGAACATTCACTTCTCAGAGAAAGAAATACATTAAACCTACAAATACATGAAGAAATGCTCCACATCACTATTCGTGAAATGCAAATCAAAACAACACTTAGATACGATCTCACCCCAGTAAGAATGTCTATCATAAAGAAATCAAGCAGCAACAAATGCTGGAGAGGATGTGGGGAAAAAGGAACCCTTCTCCACTGCTGGTGGGAATGCAGATTGGTGCAACCATTATGGAAAGCAGTGTGGAGGATCCTTACAAGACTAGAATTGGAAGTTCCGTTCAATCCAGCTATCCCCGTACTGGGAATTTTCCCAGAAGAACTGAAAACTTCATACCATAGCGATATCTGTGCACCTATGTTTATAGCAGCCCAATTTGTAATAGCCAAGTCTTGGAAACAACCAAAATGTCCATCATTTGAAGAATGGTTAAAGAAAATGTGGTAATTTTATACAATGGAATACTACTCATCCGTAAAGAATGATAAGTTTGAAGACTTCATATATAAATGGATGTATATTGAACATATACTCATTAGTGAAATAAACCAGACCTATATGTGTAAATATCGTATAGTCTCCCTAATATAAGAACTTTAAAGAAGAAAATAAGAACTTAAAGGCATAACACAGCTGGATGTGTTATGGATTAAACAACGAAGTTACTGGAAGCAGATAAAGGAGAAAACATATCAATAGCAAAACCATACACTTATGTACACAGGATGAATCAGATATTGGTCTCAAGAACCTTCAAAAGGTTCATAATATTGATTATAGCACAATGTAACACTAAAATTATGCTTGGAATGCAAAAAAAAAAAAAAAAAAGAAAAAGAAATTGCTTTTAAGCTAGAGTTAGGATTTTGCTTCTAGCATCATAAGTAGTGTCAAGAGTGTATATTTCTCTCAGAACATTTGTGTTTACTGAGAAAAGTTATTTACTTGGCATCAGTCTATTGTATGACAGGAAGGTTTTGCTTCAAATGCTTAAAATATCTAAAGAAACAGCAGCAGTTATTAAAAATGATTAGCTATGAAAAATTCATATAATGCTGTGATAGCCTTGGCAAAAACAAAGCCATTTTTTTAGGTAGTCATATGTCAGCAAAACAAATCTGAAAACAAGTTCTTCCCACCTTGAACTTTTACATAATTATGTGCGAAAAGTGTCCCAGCTAGAAACAAAGGTTATAAGGATACATGGGAATCAATAGAAAAACACTTTATATTTATCCTTATTTAAGTAAAAGGGTGAGAGAATCCTTCTATGAAATTTCTTTTTTGTTTACTATCAACAGGACTATTTTCTCTGAAGGAAAGCCAATGCTCATAGAGGCACTAGTACGTATACTAGGCTCTTAGCTTACAATGACATCATATTTAATGGTTCTGAGAGCTGAATGGCCATGAACATCCACGGCCAAGAATTGCTTGAGTCGATGGTTAAAGTGGTGTTCACAAAATCATTTTTCTTCAGTTCTTCCATTTCTTCTATATTTAGTACTTGATATTCTTCAAATATCAAGAGCTTCTTCTCTTTCATGCTGTGGATTCCTTCTTGTACTTTAGGTTATTTTTCTTCTCTCTGTGTACACTATAACTTTGATATATATTAATATATGTAATTTGTAATTCTGCTAAGACTGGAAAGCACATACAGACCACAAAGAAAGGCAACTAAATATACTGGTTAGAATGACTCCTAGATAGTGAATGAGTCATTTTTTCTAGGGCTCTGTTAGTCTTAATTATATACATATAACTTATGGAGAAAAAGTAAATACTATGAATTTACTTTTAGGGCCAGCCAAATACCTCAGTGGATTAAAGTGCCTGCAAGCAGGCTCAGGGGATGGGGGTTCAATCCTCCAGCCTTTGGTGCCAGCCTCAACCCCAACCCCTGCTGAACCAGGAATTGAGACTGGGTGTGGTGGTGTGCCCTTGTAATCCCAGATTTTGCGAGGTTGTAAACAGGCGGATCACTGTGAGTCTTAACTAATAGTAAAACTCTGAACACCCTGTAGATCTTTCCCTAAAATAAATAAATAAATAAATAAATAAATAAATAAATAAATAATAGAATAATGAAAAACCATATATATATATTACCTATATAGTGAGGGAAACATGTTCATAATCAAATATATTGGGGAAATATTAAGCTAGACAGATATGAAACATTTTTCTACTCTGCAAGACTCCTTAAAGCCTTTAACATACTAAGGTACATTAAAAGTCTTTAATAAAGGAATTATACTTTACTGTGTTTCCAAAATATTTGATCATGGTGTTATACCTTCACTGAACATCTCTGCAAAGCAGTGTTTCACGGGGAATGTTTTATGAAAAATAGCTATGATGATGTTTATTCAGTTAGGGATTCTAGAGGTTTAGGTATCCATTTCAGAAGAGGGTCATGTAGCCTCTGTCTTACACAGGTGAATTCATCCTCTTCACTCTCTAGAGAGCCTTGTTCCTTTGCCATAGAAGCATTGACTGTCCCTTTCCCCTCATTTTTCCCAGGACAGGTGCTCAAGAAATAGACTCTACAACCTCATTCCTAACACCTCCCACTTGCCTAGTCGAGTAGGCTTTTGTTCAGATGAAGTATTAATTTTATGTGTGTGTGGTACAGGGGATTGAATTCCAGACCTTGAGCTTGCCAGGCAGGTGCTTATGCTGCTGAGCTATCTCACTGTTCAAAAGACCCTGCAAATTATCATTCTCTCTGATATAGCCAGCTATGGATAATCACCACTGAGTGGCTAAGACCAAAATGAGAAAGTCTCATACTATCTTCATATGACACGTATGTCAGGTGCTTTGTTCACATTAATTTCATCATCTGGCTTTACCTTTTTAAAAACCACAGTGTTATGATGTCAAACAAAATCAATTTTATAGATACCATGCGTTATGGTTTGTGTCTAATTGTACCCCCAAACCCTCATCAGTCACTGGGGCAGGCTTCTAGAGTTTGAGATTAATTGATGATCCAATGCTGGGATTACTGATGTGAGTGCTACCCACCCCCTCCCTGGGGCACATAGCCTGAATAAAATATAAGGAAGGGAGAAGGGCTTGCTAACTTCTGCAAGTGCCATTCCTCCTTTTGCTCTCGGCTGTTTTCCACCTCCATAAATTGCTGCTGCCTTTTGCCATGTGCCACCTGAAATCTCCACTAACTGTGAACTAAATAAACCTTTGCTTCCTTAATTTTGAGCATTATTTATTTTGTCCCAGATTGAAATAGACAGAAAAGTAACTGAGACACCATATTATTTTACATAAGAACAACCCAAAGTCCAGAACTGTAATATCTTTATTAAGGTCATCTGGTCAGTTAATATCAATACCTAGAAAACTTCCTTAGTTTTCCAAGTGTTCAAGTCAGTGGTGACAAGTTTTAATTCTTCTATGATGCTTCTCAGCAGTTCAGCCAAGAGATAGCAGTCTATTTACTAGACAAAGAAAACAACTTCAATTTTCTGGGTATTTCTTGGTAGTTAAGTGACTCATTCCTGACTCTCAAAACTGCTTTATTTCTCACAAATGATTTAGTGGCAGAGATTATAGCACACACATTTCTGATAAAGCATTTTACTTCCCAGAGTCCAACAAGACTCCTCTAATTAAGGGAAGCATTCTACTTATTAGAGTCACAAATAAAGACTCTCTATGCTGATTACTTCTAGCCAGACTGACTGGAGGCATCTTAATGAGAGGTGGCGATAACTCTGAGCTTCTAAAAACGTATTGTTCATGTTTTCCTCTTCTCCCTTCTCTTAGAAGCAGAGGTGAGGCCTTCCTAGCTTGGAGAAATTACCCTTCATATTCTTCTAACATTCCCTAGGAAAGAATCTATGAGCTTTTAAATTCTATTTTCTGTGCAAAGTCAATACAGTTAAGTGACACAACGGAATTTCTGACCATCAAAAGGAAAGTGAGCCAACATCCACAGCATGAAAATTCTGGCTTGAACATCAGTCCAAACTCTTCTTCCATGGTGCCCCTTCTGGACTGTGCCCATTATTTACTGTCCAAGTTAGTCTCACACAAAGTCACTTTTCAACCAGTAGAAATTGGCAAGCAAAGTGAAGAGTTCAGTTGACAACGCTAACTCCTGAATGACTGCTAGGTGGCCATTGCCTGCAGCAGGACTCAAGTGGGTGGCGCCAGGGTAGCACAGGTAGGGTGTGCAGATCACATATCTTATGCCCTTGATGGCCTCATCCTAAAAGAAGTCTATTAATGCTTTCATGCTAGTTGTTCATGTGGGTCTGAAGGTTTAACATACCCTTGAATGTCTTCACAAAAGTCATTTTAGTGTTCTCATCAAATTTGAAGGTATTTCAAGGAATTATAAATGCTATCTGTATATAAATAGGAGGACTTTCTTATGGAGAAAATCTTCTGCCTTTGTACAAATTAATATTGTGCTCAGTCTATAGTCTTTGAGTCTAAGCCTAGAATATAGCTCTTGCTTTACATGTGCAATACACTAGGTACAGTCTCTAGCATTGCACAGTAAATTATAATCTTTGAATCTCATCATATTTAGCAAAGGATCTGTTCCTTTCAGAGGCTTCACTGCTGTACTGCAGACTGACTATGCACTAGGCTTTCCCCTGGGTTAGGGCTGCAGGTCGGGCACAGCAGCATTCAGTTTAATATTGCAAGATATAAGGTCTGGCAGCTTTTCCCGCAATACATTTCTCTCTGTACATAGTGTAAAATTAAACTATAAAGAAGAGTGTGCATGCTTTATTTTTAGGGTGCTTCCTATTTTGAAATCTATGAATAGCACATATGGGCTGGAATGTATGATCCTCATGCCTCAGCTTCCCAGAGTGCCGGGATTATAGTCATATGACATAGTGCCTGGCTTAAAATGAAATATTCCTATAGTTTAACTGCTGCATTAAACTATTCATTGTCATGTGGATAATATGTACTCTTTTAAATATATAATGATTACTAAGTAATTATAGCAATTATTGAATTATAAGTAATTCTAGAAAATTCAGGTTATTCTTTGTCTTCTCCAAAATTATCTATTTTTCATGTTGAGGAACTCAAAACAAATAATTATTTTCCCTTACCATTTGGTATCCTTGAAAACTATTTGGAAGTGCTATGTTTTCTTTCTGACACAGTAAAATCAAACTTAGTTTTTAAAAAGTGAACAGGCTAGAATTTTTATGAAGTGAGACCATGAGAACAAAACTTATCCTAATCTTTGAGGAAACTTCTGACTTAAAAAATAAGCAATGGAAATAGCCAAGGAAAACAATTTGGGGGCTTTTCTATAATTCAGAGATATTTCTCTCCTAGGGGTATTTCAGTATCAGTCTGGTTACATACAGGAAATGTTCTGCTAATTAAACCACTCACCCTCATTTGTTTTTCTTTGAGAATTCACCAGAATTTACTTGTCACGAAGATTTTTCCTCTTAGTCTTTAAGACCCAAAACAGAAAGAGGAAGCTTCAAGATAAGGTACGAGCGGGAAGCAAAAACTACAATAGAATTGTAATTTAAGGAGTGACTCAGAAGTTCAACAAGGGAAATCAGTGGAATTTGAGTTCTCTTGAGCCAGAGGGGAGGGAATCAGCTATATTTTATTCTTTGCTTGAAAATTCAAAACACCAATTCATTTTAAGTATTCCTTATATGTTGTAGCACTGTCACAGCATAGTCTTGCAGCCTTTAAAGGGAGTGTCATTATTATGTATAGTGAAGTTTTGGTCAAAAGTCTACCATCTATCTATCTATCTATCTATCTATCTATCTATCTATCTATCCATCTATCCATCTATCTATCATCTATCTATCCATGCACTGGTCATGAGTACTGCCTGATAATCTCTCCAAATCATGTGGCTCTGGGTCTCTATACCACAAAAGAGGTGGAGCTTAGCCACATGTGTCAGAACCACATCAAATATTCAATGAAAGCACACACTTCTGGGCTCCCCCTTTGACCCGCTGAGTGAGTGTTAGGCTTAGAGAGGGGAATTTCTAATGCTCAGGTGATTCTTCACAGCAAAGTCTGAGAGTGTCTGTCTTCCTACGTGTGTAAGTGACTCCAGGCTCCATCACCCCATCCAGAAGTTCTGAAATCCCCATTTGTACTTCAAATCCCCAGTCAGTGACTTATCTTTTAGTAAGCGAACTTAGAGGAAATCAGATGAATTCCACATCAAATACATATAGACTTTGATTAAACAAAGAATGCCTAATAATGAAACTAATTTTCTTTCACAATTTTGAGTATACAAGAGATATGATGATTGTACCTTGTAAATAGGATTTTTATCACTCTCCTTTTATCTGTCTCTGAAAATATAATATATCCACATTATGTATGACATAGATATATAATATATAATATGTTAATTATAATGTATAATGTATATTATCGTATGTTATAATAAATATATTTCATAATACAGTAGAAATTTTTTGGTGGGAGCGGCAGCAAGGTTTTAAAACATAAGCTCCCATCACCCATTTTTCCCAGTTATACACAGCAGTGAGAAACCAAATTTAAATGGATGCTTCCACGGAGGCTCTTGCCACTTGTGGGCATCTGCCACTTTCTGTCAGGTCCTACAACCCCCAGTTCACAGATGAACTTTGCTTAAAATTCTGCCACTTGTTTTGCAGACCCCAGCCTCCTCTTCCTACTCTCAGAGTCCCTCAGGGATGCATCTTCACCATAAAGATGAGAGTGAATGGGTGCAAATGTTAAAGCAAAAGCAGATAAAATCTTCTATGTTTGACTAAAGGGCGTGGAGGGGAGGACAAAGCACTTGTAGGAAAAAGGATGATGAGGCAGTAAAATGGCCCCCTAAAGAGGAAATGGCCAGCTCTGGCGGTTCTGCCTAGGACTTGGCTGGTTGCACTGTCTTCTTTCCTTTTCTCAGTTGAATCAATGGAGGGAAAGCCCTCCCACCAGATGGTGGTTTTCAAGAAGCTCTATGGGAAGCCAGTGGAAAATTCCTGAGCAGTTCAGGAACTGTTGTCTACAGCTCCAAAGTTTTGGAGACTCAGTGAAGGCTTCAAGCTCATGGCTCATGAGCCTCATTTTGGTGGGAAGTTTTGAAATATTCAGTGGTAGGGAGACAATACTGAACACCTGCAACTATTGAAATCTCACCCAATTTCTTTGTCAACTCACTGTCTGCTGCTCCTTTTTCCAACAAATGAATGAGAACCCCTCATAGCCCTGCCAGGGGGACTGCCATGGTCAGGAAGGTCTCAGGGAAGACCACAGAGGGAGACAGATCAGAGAGTCTCACTGCAGGAGAGCAAAAGCAAAGAAGCCATGAGCTGAGAAGCAGTTAGCTGATGAGCCCTGAGGTTCAACTCCTTAGCCCTGTGCTGTGGGATGAGATAGATGAAATCCCTTGTTCTTTGAAGTCCTCATCTGTAAAACACGTGAGATCAAAGAACCTATTTCATTATGGGATGGATGAAATAATTATAAGGATTAAATAATAGAGATGAGCATGCAAAATACTCGGAACAGGACCTGGCGCATCGCAAGTACTAGATAGATGTCAAAGATTAGTATTAGGGAACCAGACAGAGTATTTGTAAATGAAAGGACTTTATCACCATTGTGGTTATTTTCGTATATCTTTGAATGAAAAGGGGGAAAAGAGAATAATAATGAACTTGTTATAATAATCAGTAGTAATAATACATTGTCTAGCTATAGTTATGCCTAATTTGAATTTTAAAAGAAAAATAGCTACTGTTACATTTTACTAATATAGCAGATAAATTTTGTTTTGAGATTTGGGTACATCCAGTAAGCCAGGTGTGGTAGTGCACATCTGTAATCCTAACACTCAGCAGGCTGAGGGAGGAAGATTGCGTGAGTTCAACCCTAGCCTGGGCTCATGATGAGTTCAGGGCCAACCTGAACTATAAGGCCAGACCTTGTCTCCAAAAAACAACACAAAACAAAGAAATAAAAAAAGTTGGCTACAGTGCACTGTGGACCATGCCCTTTTTAAGACAATGGAAGATCACATGTTCATAATTTATTATAAGCAAGGTATATAAGTAATGTACAAGCCAAGCTTCACAGCCTTCTGAAAACCTAACTGAACAGTTTGCCAACAATCAGCCTTGTGCAGTCACTGAGCAGCAACAAGGGCTAAGAACAATGAGGTGAAGAATTAAGATTACATCAGGATCTGCAAAATGTTAACTAAAGTTTATTCCAAAATTTAATAATGTGAATGTGCAAAGACTTTCCTCCTTTTCAAATGACATTTCTTTTTTGTGCCTATGCATCCATTCTCTACCTTTGGACCTGGTCTAGTTTTGCCTATTATAGGGATAAAGAATGGAATTGTCTTCATTTCCACACCCTGTGGGCTTTCAGGCATGTGCAAAGAATAAAAATGTTAACAGTGGCTTCCTCTGGATGGCAGAAGTTTAAGTAAATTTTGCATTCATCATTATTTTTCTCATATTTTCCAACTTTTAGAATCATCCTATACTTCATTTTAGAGCAGAATATATTTATTGGGAGAACAAAAGCTCCTATCTAAGAGAGGGATAGAGGAGGGACTGGAGTGGGTCCCCACTCCTTTACTTTTATAGTATAAAGAATACAATTTTTAAGAATCTTGTGTTCACATTCACATTATTAAAGTTTTAAATAAATTTTGTATCAATTGAATAGAGTATATGTATTTTTAAATCTTTATTTATTAACTGAGCAACGAGGAATATTTTCTAGTCCTCTCATTTTTTTTTATTTCAAAGGGAAAAATGATAAAGAATTTCAGAACAAGATAATAAAAAATTACAATAGCTGATATATTGCATAATGTCATTTTCGATCAATTTTGTATCACTACATCTTGTAAACTGAGTAACTGCCCTCACTTCTTTTTAAGAAAGAAGACATTTGAGGTATTTGAGTGGAAGATGTTATCTTCAGTAACTGAGCTGTAGTGTGTGGAATGCCACGATCCTAAGCTGTTTCGTGGTTCATTCACCCTGAGAGACACTGCATTTGAAAATGGGTTCAATTGATAGAAGAAAGAGGAAGAAAAACCAAGCATTGATCTATTACTGACAGCTGTGGATGACAACATTGAGGATTACAGTCCATGAAGGACATACATTCTTACTTTGCTCATGTTTATGAAACTCTTCCTACTACCACAATTCCATGAACAATGCTGAGAATAAGCAATGTTTTCTAAAAAACTTTAAGAACAGGCTTTATGTGATTGGAATGAAAAATCATACACTTATTTTATATTCATAAAATTGCACATGAAACATAAAGACCTGTACAAGGGAAAATTAACTTTGAGGGGTGGTTACTGACATCACTATAATTTTGAACACTGTGGGCATATATACGACGCAGATGAGAATTTCCTATATGCAAAGAGGAATTTCTGCATACAAAGTTGTTAAGGAAAATGAGATAAAGAATTGACATTGCATCAATATCTGCAAAATGTTTAAACAAAATTTGCTGAAATCTATAAGCGAATGTGCAAGGAATTTCCTGCTCTTAAAAATATTTTTCTGTGCATGTTTATCTTCCTTTATCACTGCATCTTGTCTGTCTTAGCCTATTACATGGGTAGCGAATTGACTCACTTGGATTTGGACCACATCCTTTTCTTTTCTTAGGATTTGGACTACTACCTCCTGTTACAGGAAGCCAGCCCTCTATAAAGCAGCCCTACACAAGCAAGACTTAGTAGCTCGTGACTAACTTTACACCAGAACTGCCGGCAGCACAGGACAGCAGCAGCAGCAGCAGAAGCAGTTACAGGACACCTGAGAAATCCAACAGCCATACATCTGCTTTGCAGCGCAGTAAGTACAGAATTCTTGAAAAGTGCAGCCTTAGCTATGAAAGGATTTATCACTATGACAGACATGTGAGAAGACTTCCAATGTATATGCAAATTTTTAGTGTATTAGAGTTAACACCATTCTTTTCTGTCTGACCTAAATAATGAAAATGCTCAATATTTTATTCATTCTGGCAAAAGCCTTTGAAATACAGATTGTGCCTCTACCGTGCCTATGTTGAAATCTTTGGTCCTGGCTCAAATTGTAGTAGAATGAGCTGAATAACAAGTTACAAGAAAATTTTTGTTTTTTTGTAGTTCAATATTATTTTATTTTCCATGGTATTTCTAGGGAGAAGGATGTAAGTTACCATTAATATGCTGAGTCTACCTCTCCAAATATAAATTCATGGCACAAGTAACCAAAGTGGACTCTTGGCAATTTTTTCAGGTTCTTTCTTTCTTAAAATTTTTTTCTTAATTTTAATGAGAAAGAGATAGCAATGAGACAGTTCCAAAACAGCTTAGTAGGAGAGTTACAATAATTAATACACTGCATATTATTATCTTCATAGTAATTATTCACAGTACAAGATGCAGACATGATATCTTATTTAAACAGTATTAGTACAAACCTTTCTTCTCATTGAACTAAGAGCAAGTAGATGTATATCTATCCTATTACATATATATAAATAAATATAAAAATATATATAATGGTCCTTCATTGGGCCAGCAAGATGGCTCAGATGTGTAAAGAACCTGATTAGCAAGCTTAGGCAAGCTCAGGGACCACGGTTTGATCCCTGACATCACATGCTGTCCAGCCGCACCACCAGGACAGGCTGAACTGGCCATTAAAACAAACAAACAGAAAACAGCTGTCCTCCATTTATGTCCCCTTTTTTGTTTTGATTTGTTGGAGATAGATGTTGCATTACCATTCATATATTGTACTGTTTTTTTTTTTTTTTTGTGGGACTGGGGTTCAAACTCAGGACCTTCCACTTGCCAGGCAGGCACTTTTGCCACAGAGCTATCTTCCTGGCCCCCATTCATACATGGTAGATGCATGAATTCAGCAAACTAACCCAATATAATCCAATAGTCCATATTAATAGTGGGTTATCTACAGAACTAACAATGTCAGAAGTTGTTGACTTGAGCCTTCTAAAGCTCAGCTTGTTAATATAGCTTCATTTTTTTACCTCTTGGTTGCATTTTTCTGCTGAATGGTTAAGACCAAGATAAAGCAAGACTTATATAACAAAAAAGTAACTTTCTCTGACAAAATCAGTCAAATCTCCTCAATATTTATGCTGAAACCACGTACAGTATTTTGTAGAACTTTTGTCATTGTAAGCCATCTGGATGAGTCACAGCCATTGCTTGACCAGTTTGCTCTCTGTGAAAGCCTGAGAGAATGTTTTCTCTCTAGGTCACTCTCCTTTGGCACACTATATGTCTTCAATCCCTTTCCTCTCTAGCCCCATAATCTCCTTAAACAGAAAATTTGGGACACCACTGAGTTACACGATGTTATAGTACAGGTTCTTTTATGTCCTGAATCCTCACTGACGTTAAAGGCCAAAACATTGACTATCCTAAACGAGGAAATCTTCTATGATTAATTCTTTACATTCTCTTACCAGAAAAATATTTCAAGTCTATTTCTTGAAAGAATTCTTGAAGTCATGAATGCTCCATGGTTTCTCTCCACTCTCATGCTTGGTAAGTCCTTATTACAGACAGAATTGAGTGCTTCATTTGGGCACCAATGCCGCTGAGGACCATAATGTGCTTTCACAGTGAGGATGTTCTATGCACTGTAAGGTGTTTAGCTGGAGCCTACATATTTCAGAACAATATGTTCCTTACCAGTTAGCACTGTAGTTTCCTCAGGTATAAAGTATTGATCGTAAATGACCTATTTAGACATAGTGAAAATTCAGTATCATGATTTTTCTAACATGCTTCTCACAGTACCCTGTGGCACATATTAAGGGCTCAATAAGCTTCATTAACCTGGTTATCTAATTATAACTGTTCTGTGAAGTCAGTATACAATTAGGCTTGGATAAGTGAATGTGATATAGCACCTAGAGGACACCAGTCACAAAAGTTGCACCCAGTAAATGATAGTATTTCTCATATATTATTTTGATTACCTTCAAAATGTGAAAAGACTTAGGTCATTCCAAAGTCCACAAATGGTGAAATTAAGACAATCTTAACCACATTAAGCAGAGTTAAATTATAGCAGGACAAATATCTACCATTCCTTCCCTATCCCTCTAGTGCTTCTCATTAGAGACAGCAGAGCCTGGTCTTACAATGCTTCCACAGAAACCATGACTTATGAGGAGGCCAGGGCATACTGCCAGCAAAAGTACACCCACCTAGTGGCAATCCAAAACAAAGAAGAAATCCAGTATCTCAACTCCATACTGAGCTACTCCAAGAGCTATTACTGGATTGGAATTAGAAAAATCAATAACGTATGGGTCTGGGAAGGAACCCAGAAGCCTCTGACTGATGAAGCCAAGAACTGGGCTCCCGGGGAACCGAACAATCAGAAAAGTGATGAGGACTGTGTGGAGATCTACATCCAGAGAGACAAGGACACGGGCATGTGGAATGATGAGCCATGCAGCCAAAAGAAGCTTGCCTTGTGCTACACAGGTAGGAGGCTTGAGGCAGTGCTGGGAGGAACTTTGGTGTGTGGCCATCTTGACAAATGTACACTAGGCCAAAGTTGGTCTCTCCTGTGATTTTATATCTCAGAAGATGATTTTAAGACATACTTTTTGCCAGCTAAAATATCTGCTTGCATCTTTGAAGGCTGATGAGAATGTCTGTCCATAGACATATCAACAATTCTATATGTATTAAACTGCATAGGCACACATGTAGTATGTATGTTAGTTATTCGTTCATTTTTGATAAAGGAACAGTTTTCAGGGTTAATGAAAAAATTAATTTTCTATGTGTGGTGCCAGCTAACCTCTTAATATCCATACATTAACATGCAGGCATAAACTCCATGAACCTGATGCTTTTTCAGTAAAATCTTATCATGCCATGCATTGGATGCCTCTGTTCACTATTGATCTTCAATTCAAAGGAACATGCACTATACACTGTAACAATGATGCTCATTAGAGATTGTGATCTCTGCAGCTTCCTGTACTAATCAGTCCTGCAGTGGTCATGGTGAATGTGTAGAGACCATTGAAAATTACAGCTGCAGGTGTGACCCAGGCTTTCATGGACTCAGATGTGAGCAAGGTAAGTATGGCTCTCACCTCTTCCTTTCCCTGAGATGGTAGCATTTTCTCTTGTCCCAGCTGGCTTGAAAGTCAGGTCTGTATATTGTCCTTATGCTAGGTCCTTTGATATATATTGATGATTGAGAACAGAGATTATGAAGTCAGGCCCTCTGAGTTGAATACCAGACTCATTACTGATTTCATACGATACGTTGGCCTGGTGGTCTTATGGGACCGTGGTCATGTGCACAAAGCTGTCACTGATCAAAAAGTCATTATGAAGCCCATGACTGTAGATATGAGACCCTGAGTAAAATAAGGTAAAGAACTCACCGTCACAGGCTTATAGTTGCATAGTGTCTGGCACACAGGGAATATGTAGCAAGAAATAATCACAAGGTGAGACAACAGACTTCATTTGCTTTTTTCAGTTGTAACTTGTAGAGCACAAGAAGCCCCTGAATATGGAAGGATGGTGTGCAACAACCCCTTTGGGACTTTCAGCTACAACTCCTCCTGCTCTGTCAGCTGTGAACAGGGCTACCTGCCAAGCAGCAAGCAGACCACACAGTGCCTGCCCTCTGGAGAATGGAGTGGTCCCATGCCAGCCTGTGAGGGTGAGTCTCTCTCAGGATGCACAGGACATTTTCTAACTCACCCTCATTCCTACACTCTCTCTCCCACAGGAAACACTGTCCAATCCCTAGGCAAAATTATTTTTCTATTACCATGGTTAGTAAGATTTTTTCTCTTACTAATGTCTATGTGAGTAATCCATTACCTGCTTGGTGTGAGAGATGCTTTTTTTTTTTTTTTTCAGAACCAAGGATTTAACTCAGGTCCTTGAGCTTGTCAGGCAAGCACTTACTGTACTGACATATCTCCCCAGCTCTGATGCATTTAATTTATGTTTAAAATGGCTATTCTGGGCCAGGGTTATAGCTGAGCAGCACAGCATTTGCTTGGCATGTGGAGCAAACTGAGATGGACTCCTCATTCAAAAAAAAAAAAAAAGAGAGAGAGGAGAAGGGGGAGAGAGAAGAGGTATTCTGGATCTCTGGTGAGCAGCAAGGGAGAGCAGCATGGAGGCATGGAAGCACTGAAGATGTCTTCATGACTTTCCACGCTTTTTCCCCTTAATCTTCCTTTATAAGGAATCTGTTCAAATGATGGAATTACTGAGATGAGGACAGTAACAGGACAGGAAGTAGAGGAAAGAAAGAGTTATATCTATATATGTATGCAGGAAGAATTGAATAATTGTACAGTGGGTTTCTGTGCTCCATGAGAGCAGAAATTAATGCTTAATGTTTTTTTTTCATTTTTCCTCTTTCTCTTTCAATCTTTGAAAATTTTATTAATTTTAATAAGAAAGAAATAACAATGAGACAGTTTCAAAACATGTTAGCAGGGACGTCCACAATAATTAATATAATACATATTGTCTTCATAGTGGTAGTTCAGAGTAGAAAATGAAGACATGATGACTTTTCTAAACGCTATTGGTACAAATATATCTTCTCAATGAACTAAGAGAAAGTAGTTGCATGTATAGTCCAGTAGTCCATAACAGTAGTGGGTTATCAGCAGAACTGGCAATGTCAGAAGCTGTTGAGCCTTCTACAGCTCAGCATATTAATCAGGCTTTACTTTTTATACATTGTATTTAAACTTATCTGGTGGATGATTAAAATCAAGGTAAAGCAAAGCTTATATAGCAAAAAATGTAACTTTTGTATGTGAAAAAATCAGTCAAATCCCCTCAGGATTTACCTGAAACCATGTACAGTGTTTTGCCAGTGTCAGCCATGTGGATGAGTCAGTGCAATTGCTTAACCAGTTTGCTCTCTGTATTCCTTTTAACTTCTTAAACTTTTTTTTTCTTCCAATTTTGCGTGCGTATACCTAATAATCTGAGCAACCTAGTTGAAGATAACACTTAACAATACAACAAATACTGTGCAATTCATATTTTGGTTAGAATTCTGTATCATTTCTAATTTATTTATTATCACTATTTTTATTCTCTTTAAAAATAAAAAAAATTAAGAATCTTCCTGTATGGAACAAAATTTTAAAAAATCACTCCTTTAGGTGACACTGGGCTAAAATAATGTTCCTTGTCTGCCCATCTTTTTTCACCCCAATTACTCATGAAACATGCTCTAGAATCTGCACCATGCAGAATCTGCACTACTCGTATGATAAAAAAGTCACGTAGTGCTCAACATAGTGAAAGTAAACCTAATGTGAATATATGAAAATACCGATGAGAAAAGAACCTAACTTAGTTATGAGTGTTTATACCTGCTGCGGGAGTGACCACAGGTGGCACAGAACATGAAAACGACTACTTTCATATCAGACTTAGTTCAGCTGAAGAGAGAGAGACCCACAGGGGATATTCCCAAGGCGAATGCCCCGCCCTTCAGGAGTCTCTCTGTACAACTGCCCTGAAGCTGAGAACTCTCTGGCTTTTACTTAGAATATTGTTAGAAGAAAAAATTCAGGAGCAAAGCATTTTGGCCACAGAACATTCTCAGACGTTGGCAGTTTTTCTGGGGAAAAGAGAAAGACAGCAGTTGGATCAGAACTGATCAGAACATCTTTTTGTTTAACTGTTTTCTGCTCATAGATTCTGTATGCTTTTTGCCCCACAGTGTAATTATTAGTGTACTTTGGTCACAGCAGTTACACATTTATTCCTGGTCAAGTCCTTTAAATGGATTTAGCTATTCTGGATCTACCCTTTGAAGACAACTTTCTCACTGCTTCATAAATGTAATTAATGCAGTCGGAAGTCAAAACAACACTCTTCTGTAAAACTCAAGGTGTCCTTTTATCTCCACAGTAGTGGAATGTGCAGCTTTGACTGCACCCACTAATGGGGTCATCCACTGTTTGCCAATCCCTGAGAGATTTCTGTGGAACACAACTTGTGCATTTGGGTGCAAGGAAGGATTTGAACTCATGGGAACTGCAAAGGTGCAGTGCAGCTCCTCCGGAATCTGGAACAATGAGAAGCCAACCTGTAAAGGTAAAGTTATTGTCTGTCCAGCCCCTGCCAACCTTCTCTTTCTGA
>PVJA010043629.1:0-16531 GCA_004027025.1 Myocastor coypus | reverse complement strand
TGCTGAGGTCAAAGCCCCTGGTGGAACACTCAAAGCCTCAGGTGCCACCCAGTCCCCCCCATCAAAAACTGTACTATCCAAGGGAAGCATATGTAGAGCTAGGGCCAGGAAACCTTCCCCTGTACACTGGTGCCCAGGCCACTAGGGTGGATCAGGTGTGCGGGAGCAGACATGTTCACTTCTCTGATCCATGTAGACACACAGGCCACTTCTGCCCTCCTCCTGAAGCCATCCTGAATTCATCTGTTCAAGCCTAGGCTCAGGCCCCTCTCCTTCAGAGCTCTGAGAAACAGGGCTGGAGATTGGACTGGGTTGTCATTTCCCCAGGGCTCACCCAGAAAGGCCGTGGACATCCACACACCCAGAGGGAGAGAAGTGGCTTCCCCAAGGCAGAAGGAATGATAGGGCAAGGACGCCTGAAGAGAGGGCAGAACTGGATATGACGCCAAACACAGAGAGCCTGGTGGGGGGGGTGGCAGAAAACCTGCTGCGGTAAAGTATTACTTGCCATCCTCATGCCCTTCAGAACCCTGGAGAGCACCCAGTAGGTGGCCAACACACACACCCACCACAAGCACACAGGAACAAGCCAAGAGCACCACAGTGCACGCACAGAGACGTGCTCAGAGGAACCGCATATAGCCACACAGAAATGAAGAGGCAGCTGCAGTGAGGCCTCTAGACCATATGTGTGCAACAAAACAGATGTACACACACACAGGGGCACCTCAGCCCACCTGACCACCTGCCTCTTCCCACCCTGCTCTCCCGCATTCCCAGCCACCTGACCAGCAGGGCCCTGACTGGGCCAGTGTCCTCCAGGACCCAACACATGCTGCCATCTGTTGTCCCAGACATGGCAGAGCCAGCCAGCAAGTCTATTGTGATCCTAGATTTGAACAGTTTGGCAATCCTAGATTTGATCTAGGGGACAGTGCAAAGCAATCTGGTCTTGAGATAAGACCCAAATTCAGAGCCAAAGCTGGGTGGGAGCAGGCGCTCAGCACAACCTCCATTTTTTGTCTTTCAGCTGCCTCAGTAGCCCCTCTGACTGCTTCATATTGTGAGCAGATGGCCAGGAATCCCCTTATCCCCATCTGAAAGCCCTGAAGAGCAGTGGCAAACAGAGAAAAACAAAAACACAAAACACATGAAGTGCAGCATGGCAGGATACAATCCGACATGAGGAGCACTTCCTGTTGGAGACACACCAATGCACTGAAATGGGTGTGTGTAACAAAGTGATATCCCTAAAATGCTCTCTTTACCTGGGCGTGGCAATCCCGGCATTTGTAGGGCTGAGGTTGGAAGATCAGGAGTTTGAGTTCAGCCTGAGTTCAAGACCAACCTCAATGACATAGAAAAACCCTGATTTTTTAAAAAGTCCTCTTTAAAAGGGGAAGTAGAATAGTAGAGTGATGTTATTGTTTTTAGTTTTTACTACGCTTACTAAGAACAAAAGCTACCCCCAACTGCAGAGGTCAGAGTGGGACTAAAAGGCTGTAAGTTAAGACATCGGCTGCTGCATCTCCTCAACCTTGGCAAAGTATGACCTTGCCTGCAGGCAGACGGGTGGACACAGTGACCTTTGTAATGCCAGCCTGAGCTGCACTGCCTGGGTACCTTCCCTACTGTGTGACTTCTCCCAGAGAGGGTAACACTGCCCAGGTCGGGATTGACAAGGGCCACCTGGTACCATGGCAACAGGCCTTGGCAAAAGCACATCCACCACCTCCCCTATTGCTGCTCCTGACAGGACCTAAGTGTTTGCAGATGGCACCTCCCCAGTAGAAACAGGTGGTAGCCCAGGACGGGCAGGTGGACACATTATAATAATGGAAGTGAGGGGGCTTGTGGGTGCTAAACCCTGAAATATGATGCCTTCTCCGACCTATATCCTTGGGCCCCCTAACTAGCCCTCAGCTGCTTCTTCTCTTCCCTCCTGCCACACCGCCACGTCCTCACCCACACCACCTCTGATTTGGTGCCACTCAGCCCTGGTTCCTCCTGCCAGCCTGCTCTCCTCTCCCTTCCTGCTCTGCCTTCTCTCTCACCCTCCACCCCCCTGCCCTGTACTCTCCACTAACTGTGGCCCAGACCGGTGCCTACAACCATCTGCTGGCTCCAAACGCCAACATACACCCTCCCTCCATTCCTCCTTCAAGCACCTGCTTCAGAGCTGCCTGCTGCCCTCATCCCCCTCTGCCCACTGCTGGGCTCCCAGGTCCCATGTCCTGGGAAGGAGCAGCCTCAGCACAGGGCATCACTGTCTCCAGTTCTCTAACTGTGAAGCAGATCTACAGAGAAGGTTTGGGAAACTGAGCCAAAGGCCCAAGGAACTGACCAGCCCATGAGTCTGGCATTTGAATCACAGATTCTACAACCAGGAGCAGTCTTTAGAGGTCACCTTATCCAGGCTACTCCTCCACTTGATTGAATGAATGCCTGCACCACCAACACCTGCTGTCTTCCCAGTTATAAGAAATACTTTTGCCTGAACACCCACCCCATTGCTGTGTGCAAGATCTCAATAAAAGAGTGGGCATGGTGGTGCGCACCTGCAATACCAGTTCTTGGGAGGCTGTAAACAGGCGGATCACTACAAGTTCGATCCAGTAGTAAGACCCTAAACACCCTGTAAACCCTTTCCTAAAATACAAAAAAGGAAAGAAAGAAAGAAGGAAGGAAGGAAAGAAAGAAAGAAAGAAAGAAAGAAAGAAAGAAAGAAAGAAAGAAAGAAAGAAAGAAAGAGGCGGGCATGGTGGCGAACTCCTATAATCCCAGCACTCGGGAGGCTGAGGCAGGAGGATCAGTGCGAGTTAGAGACCAGCCTGGGCTACAAAAATGAGCTCAAGGCCAGCTTCAACTGCATAATGAGACCCTGTCTCAAAAAGACAAAAAAAAAAAAAAAAAAAAAGAACTCAATGAATACCTAACACTCACAACACCCAGATTAGGGGAACTGAGGCTAAGTTAGGTAACTTGCTCAAGGTTGTGCAGTGTGGACACCTCAGCGTGCCATTTTGAACCTCCTCAGCCCCACCTCCTACCCCAGCCACTTCCACAGTGACCAGTCCCCCTGAGCAATATTTTCTAGGTACAACATGGCAGGGCTTCACACCACCCACACCAGGGCCTATTCTGAAGCTGCAGTATGGGATGCCCACAGGAAGCCACCTGACACACATGTGCAGATAGGAAGCATGAGGGAGTCAGTGTCCGTGCGGACACCCTTGTCCAGTGGAGGCCATGCAAATGGACAATAAAAATATTGCCTCTTTGCTTTGCTTTTCTCTTCTACATACCTTTGCTTCCCAAAATCACTTCCCAAATAAGCTAATTGTGAGCCTTTCTGCCAGGGAACACAGGAGGACACAGGGCAAGGGCACAGCGCAGATGGGACTCAAACCCAAGTCTGAGTAACAACAGCATCACCAGGAGTAAGGTTAAGCCTCATGCCCAGCCACTGCCACACGGCCTTCACCATCATCCCTGCTGGTGCCCCTTTCCCTCAAGGTTCAAGTCATCCTGAGCCTCTGTGGCTCACCACACTCAATTGCACGGGGCGATAGGAAAGAGACAGGGGAGGGCTGTGAGGTGCCTGCCCTGGGACAATCGCTTCTGGGGGACTAAACCCACCTCCTGCCAAATTACCTCAACTCCCTAGGCTAAGCTGGGTCCCACTGAATGTGCCTTGGCCAGACCCAAGTTCAGCAGCTGTTTCATCCCAGAAATGTCAACCACAGAGGAACTTCAGCTCCAGTCCCTCAACCCAATCCCATTCCCCCACTTTTTAACATCTGACAAGAGAGGTGTTTCCCAAAGCCTGGAAAGGGAACCAGAAAGTCACCCAGCCCTGGATTCAGGCAAGCCAGTGCCCTTGCTTATAGGTGAATGTAGAGCCTCCCTCAACTCCTGCCCAAGCCCTGAAGATGGTCTGGGCCTTTCCTGAGGGAAATCCTCATCCAGACTTCACAGGCCCTGAGTCACTGCTGCCTCCAGGCCCCAAGCAGATGTGCAATCTGTTTACTCCTGCAGGTGCCAAGAAGAACGGGAGGGAAAGGCCTTCTCCTTCAACATAGGAAACTGAGGCCTATGAGGTTCAAGAGATGCTCCAGGATCACAGGCATGAAAGGAAAATTAAAGCCCGGGATTATCTGGTCCCAAACAACCCCATTACTTCCCAATGAAGCCCACCGAACAGGCACAGATCCCTGAATTCAGAGCCCAAACCCCATTTGCACCTAAATGTCCTTCAGGTTTGTTAAGAAGGGTACCCTACATACAACCAGCTCCCAGATCTAGACACACAGCATCTGGCAGTGGCGAAGCCACGGTAGAGTCCACACAGACTCTAGGGACCCCTGCACCCCTACCCAGGGCTGGCACTGTCATACACACTCATCCACCAAAGGCCTCCGGAAACGAGCATCAGGATGGTCCATGAAAACCTGCCAGCCAGCACCCCCAAGCACACACATCACAGCTCTTCTCCCTGCAGCAGGAATAGGTTGGAGTGAGGATGGCTGAGGTTTATGCTGGGGGGAGGGGGGGGCCGGGGGCCACCCTGCCTAACTACAAGGATCCTCCCAGAGTTCTTGGCTTTTTTCCTTCTACCACCCCCCACTTTTGAATATCCACGGTTGACCTCCGTCCCGGTCAGGTTTTCTCCCCAGAGACTCAGCAGGGGCTGGCTAGCGTCTCACTCGCGCACACACACACCCCTCTGCGTGGATGTGTATGCACTGCCCCACCCGGCAGGAATTCCTGAGGACAGTGGGCACCCCACCTCACAACATAACCCCCGTACCTTGAACGGCTTGCTCCAAGGGGTCCAGCACACAGCTCGCTCCCTAGGTACTGGGTATCGCTTTGCAACACACGCATTCACACCCACAACACAGACTCCGTCCGGCGGCGCGGCGCTCAGTCACACCCAGGACTCCCGAGCTGATCCTGGCTGGCTATGGAATTACAGCCCAGCCTGGAACCACTGACCTTCTCAATTCGCGACGTGGACAAAATGTCAACAGTAGATCCCGGCGGCTCAGCCGGCTAGTGCGAGGCAAACGCAGCGTGCTCCCGACTCCATCCGGACCGAGCCCCCTCCTCCTGGGCGCCGGGGTTCCCTCGCAGCCCGCCCTGTCGCGTGCACCGTCACCGCGGCGCGCACACGCGCACAGGGGCCCAAGCTCGGAAAGCACAAAGCTGCGCCCGGCAGCACACCTGGCGGGCGCGCCCCCGGCCTCGGGGCTGCGCACACGCAGTCCCCGGGGTCCTCAGCCGGCGCCGCTGGGTCAGCGCCGGAGTCCTGGGTGCCCGCCCCGGTAGCCAGGCGCCAACGCCGCGCAGCTACTGGGGAAGGGGCGGGGCGCGCTGTGGGCGCCGGGGTGCGCTGTGGGGACCGTGGCGACGCCGATCGCCGGCGGTGGCTCCTCGCGAACAAAGGCGCGGGGAGGGGCAGGAGCGCCCAAGGGACCCCTGGAAGAGTAAGAGGAAGAAGCCCACCTGCACTCGAGGTTCTTGGAGGATGAGACCAGAGACACTGAGGAAGCAAACATGCTGGGGCTCTCTCGGGAGGAGGTATGGGACTAGGGGAGGTGGGATGGCTTCAAGGACTGGCCAAACCTCGGAAGCTGCCCGGTCTTGGACCTGCCAGCCTGGAGCTTGTGTTCCTTAACTCCGCAGATGCTTTTCTGAGCTTCTATCAAACCAAGGATGCCCCTGAACTTGAAGAGTCTTCTAAGCCAACCTGTAAAACCTTTGGGTCTCTTCCGCTGTAACCTCCATGGAGGGCAGACTCTGACTGTAGCTTACTCACTTCCACTAATAGAAAGCCCACTGCCTCAGGCAGCTTTAAGCGCTGGACTGCTCTCCTTTAATTGTCCAGAAACTTTCCTCCCTTCTCTCGGTCAGGACCTCACTGTGTGCTGGACAGAAAGGCTTTTGCTTCTGGAACATACCTAAGGTCTTACACTTCCTGTTTACCCTGCTGGGAAACCTTTAGATACCGTGTCCTGTGTTTCATGGCCCCTGTTCAAACTTCATACTACCACCTCCATATGACTGCTCCATTGCATCCTCAGGACTCAGGCCAGATGTTACCATCCCAGAGAGCCCGTCCACCTCTGCCAAAATTGTATACATCCATTGGTTGTTCATTATCACAATGCTATGCTTTAGCTCCTTCAGCAATATGATCCTCTCGGGAAATTCTCTTGTCTCGAGTTTACATGCTAGGGTCTGTCTCTCCCAGTAGGATGTGAGTCCTGTGCAGGCCGTACCCTAATCTGCCTTGAAGACCACTGACCCAGAGAAGGGCCACAATGAGCAACTGTGGAGAGAAGGGAGGGTGGAAGGGAGAGGGGGAAGAGGAAGAGAGAAAAGGGGAAGGATGTAGACAGAGGTGGACAACCCATCCTGAGTCCTTTCAGCAGCCTGGCCCTACGATACAGGACCAAGAAGATACAGCTCAGCAGCATAAGTGCCTGCCTAAAGAGCCCAAGGTCCTAAGTTTGATCCTTGATCCAAAAAAAAAAGCAATGACCCTGAAATACAAACTGTACAGCTAGGGGCCTGGCAGGATGGCTCAGTGGTCTAAAGCACTTGCTTAGGAAAGCTTAGGCTGCTGCAGGGACCACAGTTTGATCCCCGGCACGACATGCTGCCCTGGCCCTGCCCTCAGGGCAGGCTGAGCCAGCCATAAAAATAAATAAACAAACAAACAAAAGTTCTGAAACAAGAAAAAAAAATCTAAAAAACAAAGAAACAAACAAACAAACTGCCCATCTACTCAAGGGTACTCAGTCACTGTCTGTGGAATATACAGACAAAAGAAACTTTGTCTTGAGTCTGAGCCTCACAGCAGCAGAACTTTTCCTTCCCCCACTCTGGGCCCTTCCCCTAGCATTTCAGTTTCATGATTCCAGGGTTGTCTTTGGTAAGCATGTAAAGCACAGGGCCACTGCCAGACATGGTGGCACACATCTGTAATCCAAGCACTCAAGAGGCTGAGTCAAGAGAACCTCAGGAGTTCAAAGCCAGCCTTTACTACATAATGAGACTCTGGAGAGAGACAGGGGCAAGACGAAGGATGGAAAGGAAACAAAGAAAGAGGAGCATCATACCCAGGCCCTTCAGACAGCTGATTCTCTGGCCCTGCTGCCTAAATACAACACAGGATTACATACCACCACTGACTTTCCCTTTATCTCTTATACTGAATCCACAGCAGTCCCCTTTCCACCAGGGATACCTTCCAAGCTTTCCACCCTAGTGGGTGCCTAAAACTGGATACTATAGTTTTTCCAACGAAGACTGTGCCTGGCTTACTATAGGCTAAGGTGAGTGTTCCCTGAGTGTGTAAGTGGGTAAGACTGAGTCATATAAGTTGAGGAGTGTGTATGGTGCCAGGGAAATAGCTCAGTAAAATAAGTGCTTGCCTAGCAAGTGCGGGGTCCTGAGTTCAATCCCCAGTACTGCAAAAAAAAAAAAAAAAAAAAAAAAAGCATTTTATAGCTTCTCTATTGCTACTGCTACAACCTTGGCACCTTGAGGCCATCATCAGGTAGAATAAGACTCAGCTAAACACAAGCACTGTGCTACCAAGTCAGTAGCTCAGCTAAATGGAGCTGCTGTACTAAGTGACGAGCTGGCAGGCTGCATATACAGTGTGGATGCATTAGACAAAAAGATGAGTCACATCCCAAGGGGACAGAACTGGGAGAGGTTTCATCAGGCTGCTCAGAATAGGACCCAATTTTTTTTTTTCTGAAAATTTCCCTGTAGTATTCTCAGATTGTGTTTTTCTTGTAAGTAACTTTTGGTTACAGTAGAAAGTGAAACCTCAGGTGGAACAGAGGGTAGGTACTGCGCAAGGCTGTGGTCTGGACTCTAGCTTCTGGGGCATTTTGGATCCCAATGCCATCATCTTCCCTACAGAGATAATGCCCCAATTCCTGACATCAGCATTATCACCAAGCATGCAACCCACAGGCCTCCTTAAGGTACCAGTAAACATGCTGAGCAGGGCTTGGGTGACAGCAGTTCACTCATCAACCTCCTTAGCTGTGCTGTCCCCCAGCTCGCGTTCCCACGTGTCACCTGGAAGGGATGGGAAGAAAAAAACTCTTTCCTGCTATGCACACACACCTAATTTCTCATCTAGACCATTACAATGGAAAAGCAAATGTGCTTCCCCTGATAGGACAGGTTTTCAGGGAATCACCTTACCATCCACCCTCCCCAAACCATCTCTTTCCAAACAGGCTCTGAGACTTGACCAGGACTGATGCTGGTATTAGTTTTATAGACAGCACTTTTTGTCTCTCTGTAAAGACAAATTATCTTCCCTGTCTCCCACACTCAGAACATGCCTGTTCCTCTGAGAGGCAGCGTGAATAGCAGTTGCAAGCACTGCCACTGCCTAGCTGCCATTTAATCTCTGTGTCTGCCTCATCATCTGAAAAACAGAGGAAACAATGGTGCCTACATCATAGCATTGTTATGAAGATTAAACCAATTTACTCCTCCAAAGCGTTTACAACATGACAGATAACAGGCACTAAAAAAAAGTTACTCTTCTATCATAAAAACAAGCAGTTGCTAAGCTGTGAAAGACTCCTCTTCAAGTCCCCTGGGATGTAACCTTCCAAAGGATGAAATGTGAAGTTATGTCCATCCTGGTTCCATCCTGTTTTGTGATTGCTTTCTTACTCCATGGACTCAGTCTGGCTCGTGTGACTCTGAAAGACACTCTTGTTCTCTGGCTTAAAACTGCAGCATTTCCATTAGCCTCTGACCACCTGCATGGGCAGGAAGTCTCACCTTCCCCTTGTTGCCTTGCTAACACCAGGGGCAGTTTTAGAGCATCTGCTTCAGTCTTAGGGCGGGTCTCCTACCAGCTAGCCTACAAATTCAGAGCCAGCATTACATAATGTGCCATTCATTCAGTGGCTATTTAATGAGCTCCTTCCTTGAGCCAGGATCCATGCTAGGGCCTCGGGAAGAGTAAGATGGAAAAATCCCTGTCCTGGGGAGTTCACAATCCAACTGGGAACACAGATAATGAACAAAGAAACCAAGAAGAGAATGATTGGCAGTGGTGAAAGCTTTGAAGGAAAAGAAAGGAGAGAGAAGCTATCTCTTGTCAGGTGGCAATTGGCATGCTGCAGGGCTCCCTAGGTGGCCAGAACTGAATCAGATTTACTCCCTTCACTCATGCATCTCACTCACTCCCAGAGCAGCTGGCAGGCTTTTCTTGTTCCCTGCAAGCAGTCAGTCACTCAGAGTTTCACACTTGTGTGCTCACCCCTGCTCAGGCCTCAAGTCCATGGAGTTTTTCTATCTCTTGTCTACACTATTTGAAATCCACTCTATGGAGTCTGGGGCATTGCACTGAATACCAAGAATCTCCAGGTGACCTGAGTCAACTGTTCCTGGTTTGTTTGTTTGTGATACTAGGGATCAAACTCAGGGCCTTTGCTTGCCAGGCAGGCACTTAAACCACTGAGCTGTCTTCCCGGGCCTATCCCTGGGTTTCTCTCCTTTATACATCTTCACTCAATTAATTCTTCCTCATTGATCAGAACCAGGTGCAGGTTAGCTGTTGCCTTAGTGCTTTGTGTACCTTCCAAAAGTGTCAATGAGACAAGAGGGAGTAATTGTGCTGTGCTCAACCATAAAGGACTCCTGGCTGATGTCAGGAGGTGAAGTGCCCTGTCACTGCTAAGTCTTATTCCTGGGGGAAGTTTGGGGAGCTGCGGTAAGAGCATGTGCCCCCCCCCCCAGTCACATCCCTCTCCTTTGAGATAACCACTCCTCCTGCAAAGGAAGGTTTGTTCATTCTTGGCTGTGTTGGTTCTACTGACTTGGAAGTTACTATAGGACATAAAGACATAGCTCAGGGGGAGAGAACTTACCTAGTGTGTATGAGGCACTGGGTTTAATGGCTAGCACAACAACCACAAGAAAAAAAGGGAGGGGGACTAGATGTTGCACTAAAGAAGTTTTCATGATGAATATTAGGGTTTATATCTGGATGTCCCCCTAAAACCTCATGGCTTTGGGGAAGTGATTGAATTATGAGGAATGATACTCATCTGATTTGTGTGTGTGTGTGTGTGTGTGTGGTACAAGGAATTGAACTTGGGACTTTGACCTCACCAAGCAGGTGCTTAATTATATCACTGATCTCTCTCTCTCTCTCTCTCTCTCTCTCTCTCTCTCTCTCTCTCTCTCTCTCTCTCTCTCTCTCTCTCTTTCTTTCTTTCTTTTTGTTGTTGAGACAGGATTTCACTATACAGTTAAGACTGGGCTTGAACTCCTTTGTATCCCAGGTTGGCCTCAAACTTGCAGCAGTCCTCCTGCTTTAGCCTTTCAAGTACAGGGACTGTAGGCATGCACCACCATGTTCCACTAGCCCACTGATGAGTTTATAGCTAAATGTGATTTAGGAGGTGAGACCTGGCTAGAAGAGGTAGGTAACCGGGGTCGTGGCTAGCCCGTCCCTTCCCCACTTCTCCCTTGATAGTCCCCCACCCTCTCACTCACTCCCTGCTTCCTGCCGTTCTTGTGAGCTTTTTCTCCTCTGCCATGCTCCTCTGCTGTGCTGCCTACCTGGGAGCCAGCCAACTATGAACTAAAACCTCTGCAAACTATGAGCCAAAAATAAGTCTTTCCTCCTTTACAGTGTATCTCAGTGACAAGGTGAGGAAAAGACAGGGAGAGTTAGAAGAACAATGAGACCACAGCCAGGTCTGGCAGGGCACTTGGGAAGAGGCACTGCGAGTGGCAGAATACCCAGGATACCTTTGTCAAGACTGTTAACACTGATCACATCTATCCACAGTGATGGGGGGGGGGCAATCTGGGAGCCACAGCCGAAGTCTCTTTCCTCCTGACTTACCTCCTAGCCCCAGACCCAGGCTCAGGATCCCAACTGGCTTCTCTGACATGGAGGAGGAGACAAAGAAAGTAGGATTGGCTCAACCCGGGTCAAACTGCGGGTGCCAGGAACCAACCCTCTTATAGAAGAACTGGCCATCTGAGCACAGTGGTAAACATCTGCAATCCCAGCTTCTTGGGAAGCTGAGATAGGAAGACTACAAGTTCAAGGACAACTTTGAGCAACTGAGAGAGACACTGTCTCAAAATAAACAGGACTGGGAACATAGCTCAGTGGCAGAGTGCTTCTTCCCCTAGGTTCAGGCCTCAGCACTGGGGGTGCCCCCCCCACTGATCCCCAGGTGTGAAGAACCTCTTTCAGCACCATCCACTGGAGTCATGCTCTCCCAATGGAAGGCAAGGAGTACATGCTCAAACCTGCTTTGCACAGGAGAAAGCAGAGGCTGTGTGTTGCCTCCAGTCCCTCTGTGCACTCCAAGCTGGACGAATGCCCAGTCTGATGAACTTTTCCCAAGACCTGGGGATCCCTGTCCATCATTAAGGGTGAACTTTCTCACTGTGGGTATACGGACCAGTGTGGGCTGACCAGGGGCAGGGGGCATTGGGGGGGGGGGATCCAACCCAGGCCAAAGAAATGGGAAATGCACAGAAGTTTCCTTTACCTGGAGGGGGCCTCAAGATCCGCACGGCTGAGGATGCGGTGCTGCTGTGGGCTGTAGAGCCACTGAAAGGCTGTGAGCGTCCTCTCCTCGATGCGGAACCGCCCTTCCTGCACATACCTGTGGAAAGGACAAGAGAGCATGAAGAGAGAGAGGTGCTGTGGAGAGGTCTTGGGGGGGGGCGCTCCCACCTTCAGGAAAAGAATAGTCAAGGAACACTTGTCTCTAAATATCCCTACTCCCCTGCTCCTAGATCAGAAAGTCCCTTTTGTAGATGGCCACATTAAAATGTCCTAGAGAGGAAGCAGCCACAGGGAACGCATTTCGATGCAACAGATGGAAAAGTGATTTAAAAGTTACTTGTCTGAAGGCTGGGGAGATAGCTTGGCAGTCTAAGCACCTGCCTCACAAGCACGAGCACCCAGGTTAGATTCCCAGTACTGCACATTGTATGGCTGCAGGCCACCCAAACTGGGCAAAGTGGAGCATGCCCAGAATCCCAGCGCTGAGGAGGCTGAGACAAGAGAATCACTATGAGTCCGAGCTGCATAGCAAAACCCTGTACCAAATAAATAAATAAAAGATTTCTTTTAAAGTTACTTGTCTGAAGTTCAAAGGAGTTACTTGGGAAGGGGTGAATTCCCTGTCAGTGGAAGTGTGTAAGCAGAGGGTAGGCAGGGGATTCAAGCACCAGACAAGGGTTAATCCTGCAAGTCCGCTTCCAGGATAAGTCCCTGGCTTTTCTGACCACACAACAGAAGCGCTGCCCTGGAGTGGGGCTCAGGAATAAGCAAGATGAGGTTCTCCAGAGGCTCTTTACTGGGCCTCAGCTGCCCTGCCGATGGATCAGAGGAACTGAGCTGGGCAGCATAAACACAAGGTAGGGTGGTAGAGCTGGCCATGGTGATATACACCTGTGGTCCTAGTGCTTGGGAGGCAGAGGCAGGAGGATCACAGTGAATTTGAGGCCAGTCTGAAGTGGATACAGGGGCCCAGCAGGATGGCTCAGTGGTCTAAAGCGCCTGCTTAGGAAAGCTTAGGCGGCTGCAGGGACCGCGGTTCCATCCCCTCAGGGTAGGCTGAGCCGGCCATAAAAATAAATAAATAAACAAACAAACAAAAGTTCGGAAACAAGAAAAAAAAAATGAAGTGGATACAGTAGGGTGTAGAGGTAAGGAATTAACATCTTAGATAGTGAAAGATAATAAACAAAGCCCAGAGACAGCTGTAATGGGCTACTTGGGGTTACCTGAAACCTGGGATTCAAGGAGACAGAAAACAGCTTGTTCTAATGGCTCCTCAATCATTGTCTCTTCCCTTATTTGGGAAGATACTGGTTGTTTTATCCCCTGCTTGGAATGTTGTCAACTAGCATTAGTATTAACCTGATGTTAGGTAAATGGTGACAGAAGTAGTGGTCTGTAGTCTGCATTCCCCAAAGCAGTTATGCAAATTCCGTAGGCTGTCCTTTAGTATTCAATAAAAGTAGTATTCTTCTGTGGGTCAAGGCTCACTTGGACAGAGACAAGTCTCAGTGAGACCTCTGAGCTAAATTCATCGGGTCTTGTCGTTTCTTTCTGCACTGACACAGAATATTACAACAGTAGGGAGTTCAAGACCAGTCTGGACTAGCTAATGAGACTATGTTTTAACAACAAATCCAGGAGTGGTGGCACATGCCAGTAATCTCAGCACTCAGAAGCTGAGGCAGGTTGATCATTCCAAGTTTGAGTTTGAGACCAACCTGGGCTACAAAGTGGCCAGCCTGAACTACACAGCAAGACCCTGTCTCAAAAGACAAAAAGAAAAAGAAAAAGAAAGAAGGAAAGAAAGAAAGAGAGAGAGAGAGAACAACAAAGAGAGAAAATCTGATAAAACTATGAATCTATTTATTAATTCAACATACATTAAGTACCCATGATATGCAAAAAAAGACAAAAGACATAATCTCTTCCCTTGTGGAGCTTACAATTCTGTGGAGGGAGAAACCATGCAATAATCACATAAATAAATATATCATTCCTTTTTTTTCTTTTTAAGACAGGCTTTCACTATTAATTCAGGTTGGACATGAACTCATTTTATAGCCCAGGCTGGCCTCAAACTCACAGCAATCCTGCCTAGCCTCTTGGGGTTACAGGCATGAACCATCATGCCCAGCAAATATATCATTACTATAGGCACTCTCCAACAAAACATGAGAAAAGTTTCCAAAAGAGAGTGCCCCCCCCCCATAGTCCCAGGTACTCTCTTCTATTACCAATGGATGCTTTACTGGCACAGGCCCTCTGGAGGACCTGACAACATCTGTTTACATTACCAATGCGTTTCTCTTTTATGCCAGTGTTTACCCCTTTGAAAAATGTATCCAGTTTCCAGCCTGTGGGCTGGGTGGTCTGTGGCATTGTTGCTAACAGCAAAACGCTGGGGCTGACCCAGACACTTATCAGTAGGTGATTGGTTAAATAAATTAGGGCACCTCTTTACAGAAAAACCACGTGCATCCTCAAGAAATGTTTTAAAGATGTTCCTAGTGCTACCATTGCAGGTTTTCGGAGACACACTGTTAAGGGGAAGGGGTGATAAGTGTAGAGCCAGGCAGAGTGGCGCATGCCTGTAGTCTGAGCACTCAGAAGACTGAGGCAAGAGAATCACTGCAAGTTCAAGACGAGCCTGGACTACATAGTGAGACCCTGTCTCAAAAAGAAAATCAAGGGGCCCAGCGGGATAGCTCAGTGGTCTAAAGCGCAGTTAGATCCCCGGCACCACATGCTGCGCCAGCCCTGCCCTCGGGGTGGCTGAGCCAGCCATAAAAAAAAAAAAAAAGAAAATCAAGCTGGGCGTGGTGGCACACACCTGTAATCCCAGCACTCAGGAGGCTGAGGCAGGAGGATTGGTGCGAGTTCGAGACCAGCCTGGGCTACAAAAGGGAGCTCAAGGCCAGCCAGAACTGCATAGCGAGACCCTGCCTCAAAAAGACAAAAAAAAAGAAAAAAAAAGAAAGAAAATCAAGGGGGTGGGGAGACAGCTCAGTACAATAAGCGTTTGCCTGGCAAGCTAAAGGACCTGAGTTCAACACCCTGTTCCGCCAAAAAAAAAAAAAAAGGGTAGTAACTGATGTGAAAAGGAAGTAAAGTAGGAATTCATACTTGCTTATCTCTATATATACAAACTCTGGCAGAAAAAGAGGTAGTAAAAGTCATTTCCTGGGTAGGAGAGGAAGAAAACAAGGTAGGTCAAAGTATGGAAAAGTGATTTTTCAATCATTTCACTTCTCATAAATAAGTGTGTGTGCATGTGTGTGTGTGTGTGTGTGTGTGTGTGTGTGTGTGTGTGTGTAGTGATAACCTGGATAAATGCCATAGGAAAAGAAATTGTCCTTCTAGCCTAATATTACAGATGACTTGCTGGGGCAAGTTCCCAGCATCCATCCTTGAGGGAGATAGGTGGAACTGAGCTCTTTTAGAACCATGGGCCAGCCAAAGAGCTCAGAGGATTAAAGCAGCGCCTGCAAGCAGGCTCAGGGGCTGGGGTTCCCTTCCCAGGCCTGCCCTGCCACCCCCACCCCCCAGGCACACTGAGATGGCAATTGAGATTGGGCGTAGTCATGGCATGCACCTATAATACCAGCTCTTGGGAGGCTGTAAATAGGCTTCACTATGAGTGCAATCTAGTAGTGATTCAGTAGGCCCTGAACATCCTGTAGACTCTTTCCTAAAAAACAAAAGAACCAGAAGGAATGTCTTAGTTCAGGCAGCTATAACAATACTATGGCTGGGGAAGTAGCTCAGTAGCACAGGGCTTGCCTGGCAAGCATGAGGTCAAGCATTTGATTCCCAGTACCAAAAAGTTAAAAAAATTCCTTATCTAACAATACCATAGAGCTGGGGAGATGGCTCCGAGGCACAAGTGCCTGCTGGGCAAGTGCAAGGTCGTGAGTTTGAACCCCAGTCCACAAAAAAAAAAAAAAAACAAACAATACCATGACCTCGGTGGCCTAAATGACAAAATTTTTTTTCTTACAGTTCTTAAGGAAAGATAGCCAAGATCAAGGTAACAGAGCTGGATGGGGGATATCCTCTTGGTTTACAGGTGGACGCTTTCTCACTGGCAAAAGGAAATCATAGTTCATCTTATAAAGGCACTAATCCCACTCACTAAGACTCCACTCTAATGAGCTAAATTTTTCTCAAAGGTCCCACCTCCTCAAAACTATCACTTCAGGGCTTGAGATTTCAATGTATGAATTTTTTTTTGGGGGGGGGTGGGGGCTCAGGTTCCACCTGTGGACAAGACTTAAGGAGAAAGCAGTCATGGTAGCAGTGCCCAGCAAAGACACCCACATGCGCAAAGCTCCAGAGTTGGGAGGCAACACAGGGCCTCAGAGGCTGCAAAAGAAGGCGGGAGCACTGGGGAGCAGAGGGATATCACTGTTCCTGTGCATTCTCCATTCAGAGTGCTGACCCTGACCTGGCCCCCTGCAGTCTCCTGCATAGGAACTGATGGCGTTTCAGGAGATCACCCAGGCTGTAGGGCAGGCAGGGCAGGGTGGCCAGCTTAGATGGGATGGCTTGGAGTGCAGGAGATAAAGAGAAACAGGGTTTTGAGGGAGCTCAGGAGGTAGTGTGACAGGGATGGCCCTGGGCGAGACAAAGATGGGCCAGGCAGCAAGGATTTTCTTCAGTTTGTTTGTGGAGGTAGCTGCCATTTGTGCCAGAAATGAGTAGCTTTGGAGGAGAAACCACTTCTTGCCCTATGATGACTCCCCTCCTGTAAAACCTGGCTTAAAAATTGGCTCCATGAACGCAGAGCTAGATTGGTGAGATGAGCTTTAGGAGGCTTAGATTCAATAGCCTCCAACGTCACAAGCTTCACTGGTGGCACACTGCAATTGCAAAACCTTTGATTGTATATGTATCTGCTTCCTCTTAGTCCAAAGAGAAGTATATTCTTTCCTGTTTTTTTTT
>PVJA010043628.1:0-16655 GCA_004027025.1 Myocastor coypus | reverse complement strand
CTCTCTCTCTCTCTCTCTCTCTCTCTCTCTCTCTCTCTCTCTCTCTCTCTCTCTCTGAAGCTCTTTTTCTTTTTCATTTTTGGTAGAATGCAGTTCTACTGCTTGGCCCCATAATTGTGAGCATTCCTCTCAATGCTATTCTGTTCTTGTCTGCTTAATTCCAAATACTTTTATTACTTGAACATTTAAGTCTCTATCAAGGTAACCTCACTGTAGAGCCACAACTAACTTCATCTTAAAATAATATTTCCCCGATGTAGATTGGCAATGACTGAATGATTTGTGATTCTCAAAGCACACTGAACAAACTTTATAGTAGTGTATTCTACTCAGTTACAGTAGTAGGCAACTATATAGAAGTAATCGAGCTATATTTTAAGACATCATTAAAATGAGATATTTATCACGATTCTTGACTGTATTCTTTTGGGAATAAATAAGTAGCCTCTGAGGATAGACTAAGCAAATTTAGCCTACTTCAGTCATGGCAAAGAACATTATGACATTTAATTTTCACCATCCTCTTCTCAATCTACTTACATCTTCATGAAATATTTACTTAGCACTAATTTTGCAAAGAATGCTACGTTATTTGAAGGAACTGAAACAGATGATCACAGTGCATGAAAATGAATTCTAGTTGCAAGTTCATACTTTGTATATACATAATGCCTACTCCTTATAATAACTTTAAATTTTGGGACACCATACTGTGACCCACATTCTATACTAATAGGCTCTTTGCTAATCTTCCTTCTACTTTTAAATGACTCTGAAAGAAGAAAAATATTTTCTTCTTGAATTTTTAAAAATTGTATTTATTTGTTTTTTCTTGTTTCAGAACCTTTGTTTGTTTATTCACTCATTTTTATGGCCGGCTCAGCCCGCCCCGAGGGCAGGGCTGGCGCAGCATGTGGTTCTGGGGATCGAACTGCGGTCCCTGAAGCCACCCAAGCTTTCCCAAGCAGGCGCTTTAGACCACTGAGCCATCCCGTCAGCCCCAGAAGAAAAATATTTTCTTCATTAAATTATAATTGATATACCTTTCTATTGAAAAAGATTTTATTTTAAATTGGAAGATATCTCTTCTTTGGGAGTAATTACTTTTAGAAACTCTTAATTTCATGCAGGACAATAAAAAGAAAAATGGTAAATTCAGATGTAAATGCAAATACAAAAACGTATTTTTGTATTTATTGGTATACTATGTAAGTAGCCCATTTCTTGCAGTAATTGAAATACATTTTAGAAATTGTTTCTGCTCATTTCAAACTGTGTTTTTCCCCAAATTAAAAAAAAAAAAAAAAAAAAAACTGAGCCACTTAGTTAATTCTAATTTTGAGTTGATTGAAAACTAACATGATATTCTTGTCCTTTTTTTTTTTTTTTTAATTTTGTGAAGACACTTCTTCTAATTTGTACTAACATTGGGCAGTATATTACAAAATGTATGGTTTCTTAAAAAAGAGAAACCACTGGAAAAATGAGATTTAAAAACTTTAAATTTTAGGATAGAAAATAGAAGCTTTATTGCTGAAGGAATAACTGGGAAACTATTATTATGCAGCAGAACTGGGGGTTTGAAAATCGAATCAATATCACAACTAATTACTAGTTGCTTCAGGGTTATTAAAACTGAATATTTGTTGTTTGCTAGGAACTTTAGTTATGACATTGTCTTATATTTCATTAAATCTTTATGACTTTGTGAAAAAGGTATTTAAAGTTCTTATTCCTATAGATAAAAAGTAAAGTTTGTTAACATGGAGACCTTTACTCATGTTATAATGTTGGTCCAGGGCAGTGCTAAGATTAAAGTTTAGCTCTGTGTTCAAGACCTGTTTTTTTTTTTTTTACATTATTATTATTGTTCCACCATGGAAAACAGAATTATGATACTATTTATTGTGGTTTATAACTAGATTTCCCACAGAGCCTCATGTGATCATAGGTTGGGCTTTAAGGGGGAAGGATGAAGCTCATAGAGGCGTGATACTCATTCGTGGATTAGTCCATGGATAAGTTCATAACTAAAAATGATTGGGGAGGTGGAAACCTGGTAGGAGGAGATGGCCTACTGGTCCCATGGCCTGGAAGGGTGCGTATCTATGTAGTCCTCTCTCCTTCCTTGATCTCTCTCTATGTTCTTCCTCTGTGCAGTGCATGGTTTCTCCTCTGCATGTGGCACCGCCTTAGCATGAACAGAAACAACTACAAATTCTGGACCAAAACACATATTGCCTCCTTAGACTTGTGGGGATCACATATTGTTTCATGTGGTAAAAGGGTAACATTTTGCTAATGTGATTTCACACTACCTGCTAAATTCTGAAATTTGGTATATTAAGGTGCTAATATGCTTAAAGTTATTTACTGTGTTTTCTATCATCTACTGCATAGGGAGGTAGGATGGGCCATGTGATCTGAGTTTTTGAAAGAATGAAACTGATTGGTCTATTGAAGCATTAAAAATTATCATCTAAAATAACCAATCTACGCTAACAATGTTTATTAGCATGATAAGACATAGCTTATGTACTCATGTTTTCATAAACATATTTAAGAAAATATTTAATATTTAGCTGGTGTCCTTTTGAGATTAAGGATGATTTGGAGAATTTTTAAAATATAGATAATAACCATGTGAATAGGAATAGGTTTTATAGAAAAAAGGGTATTACTTCACTCACTAGATGAATGTATTAATTTGATTTCTGCAATGTGGTTGACATAGAGCTAGGTCTGGGGGATTTCAGAATCAGCACATTGTGCTTGTGGTGCTCACGATCTAACTATGCAAGGAGATGCATAATTAAAGCAAAGAATGTCTTAGAAGACAAGAAACCCAGATTTAGAGCATGAGCACCTAGCTTCTAGTGGAGGCTGAAAGGCCTCTAGTGATAATAGAAATACATTTCACTTGTGATCTGAAAGATGCTTAAAAATTAACAGGGATAAAAAATGTTTTAGATAGAGAATTATGTACAAAGGCCTTTGCACAAAATGGGTATAATTAATTCAAGTGCCTTGGATAAGCTTGATTGAAGCTTTTCTTTTCTTTTCTTTTCCTTTTCTCTTCTTTCTTCTCTCTCTCTCTCTCTCTCTCTCTCTCTCTCTCTCTCTCTCTCTCTCCCCTCCCCTTTGGAGAGCGTCTCACCATGTATCACAGGCTGCCTCAAAGTTACAATCACACTACCTCGGCCTCCCAAGTCCTAGAACTACTGATAGACACTCCTATGTTTGCCTTGTGTCTGTTTTTATCGTAATTTAAGCAGGAGCTTGAATGTGTAGATTTATGCATTTAAAGATTATTGAAACTTCAACTTAGAAGACATTGAAAGGTCCCTGAGAGTATGTAGGAAAGCAGTACACATTTGAAAAACAGCCAGGATGGAAAAGAATGTTATATTCAACCTGAGTTGTGGAAGTGGAAGCCATGAGGCTGGTAAGCATGTGAACTAGATAAAGAATGGAGTTGATTCTATTGCACTGTTGGTTAGGGGATCAACAAAGGGCTATTCACAGAGATCCATCAATGCTGGAAGAATAGGCCACAGGAGGAAGCAACAGAAGCAGTACATGTTGTGACTAAGATACTGATCTTTGAGCAAGGTGTGGTGGCACTCATGTGTAACCTCAGCACTCTGTGAGGCTGTGGCAGGAGGATCACAAAGGAAAACTCTTAATGAGGTTCTAGCTGAAAAAAACAAAAGAAAAGAAAAAAGAAAACCTGGGTTGTATCTTAGTATGAAGGCCCTGAGTTTAACCCATAGTACTTCGGAAAGGCAAAAACAAAAATAGAAACAATGATTGAGGATGCTAGATTCAACTTTTTATTTTGTTTCAAATGTATTTAGTACAGGATCTCCAGAGTGTACAGAGTCTCACTATGTAGATCAGACTCAGAGTGATTCTTCTGTTTTCAGCCTCCCAAGCCCTGAGATTATAGGCAGTCACCACCACACCCAGTCATGGATTCAACCACTGAGTCTGGAAATTTGCTAGCTTCCGGGATTTAGACAAATTGTTTATACTTTTTCTACTTTTCTTATGAGTCTTATACAATGGGAAAATTATAGTGGTAACACAACTAACTTATCTGGAGCATTTATACAGCATTAGGAAAAACTTAATAAATTACTGTGATTATTTTGACTCATTTGGTACATGTTAATAATACCAAATTTAGATACCTTTAAACTCAAATATAGATATTGAGTTATCTTCTAGATATATAGATTTGGACTTTGCAGGAAAGGTCTAGACTGCTGAAAAATTTAGTGGTCATTACAGTTTAGATGATTATTTAGCACAACTTCTGAAGAAAAAATGTATTGAAAATAGAAAACAAGTTAAGAGCGATATCTACGGCTGGACACACATCTGTAACCTCAGCAAGGTGGAAACTGAGGAAAGAGGGTCACTGCAAGTTTAAGGCCACCCAGAGTTTAAGTGAGTTAAGCCCAATGTGAGACTCTACCTCAAAACAAATAAAACAAACCAGAGTGATGTTTGCACATCTACATTTATAGTAGCACAATTCATAGTTGCTAAGTCTTGAATATAGCCCATAGTAACACCAACAGATAAAGGGATAAAGAGTGTAGCATTTATATACAAAAGAATACTACTCTGTCACATAGGATGAAAAGTTTGGGTTGTTTATAGAGAAATGCATGAGCCTCGTGGCCATAATATCAAATGAAACACATCAAATTGAATATCACATGATTTCTCTTTTGTGAAACACCCAACATGTATATATGAATTATAAAATGAAATACAGATAATAAAAAATAGAAAGATGAATATTTTGCAAAAGGGAAGGGGAGTAAGGAATGGAGACCAGAGGATGTAGTCATGTACTGCAACATGTATTAACTTGAAAAAATGGAAAATGAACAGCTTAAAAGAATAGTATCATTTAAAGGAATTGTAGGAAGAGATGAATCTTTTCTATTGAGAAAAGTGGCCATAAGAGTAGGAAAAGAGCCAAAGACTTTCATTGTGTATACCAAAGGAGACAGGTGTGTGAATAAGAAGGCAATGGTCACTATGGTCCATAAAAATTGAAACACAAGTATTGAATTTAATTACATGGGGACAGTCTGTTAAGGTCCAATGAGATGACCTCAGGAGCAACAGTTATACCTATGAAATTGTAAAGTTAGATGACAGAATATAGTAAATTAAGTAAGTTAAAGGTTAATAACAATGGAAAACAGGCAACTCTTTGAGTTTAATTCAAAGGAGAGCAGGAAATAGAAATGTTGAATAGATAGGATTGAGAAAGTATTTTATCAATGAGAAACCAAAGATTTTTACAGAAAATAAGAAAAAACTGAAATCGATACCATTGGGCAGCGAACCACATTTTGTAATTGCTATCTAAAAATGTAGGAATTGATAGTAACTAAAAGCTAAGTAGGTAAACAGATCTTCTATACTAAAAGGCAGAGCAAACATTGGTGTTACTTTGTCAACCTGACCAGATGTCAGCCATTCAGATAGTGGGGCTTATGACCAGGTATACACGTGTCTATCACATTCAAATATTCACATATCTCAAGGTTCCATTCACTAGAAATAATCAGCCTCTTCTGTCTTCTTGTGTAGAGATACACAAGAAAACCCCAATTTCTTAACCTCATCTTTTCCTGTCATGTTTTCTTCTACTTCTTTTCTTTCTTTTGTGATATTTTTCACCTCACACCTTTTGCTAACAATGGACTTTTACCTTCATCCACTTCACTTCTCATATCTTTAGCCTGTTAACTGGAAATTTAATCATTTTATACTGTGATATTTCAAAAAAAAAGCCAGTCTACTTATGGAGTCTATTGTTCTCTAGACATCTGGGCATCAGGATAGCTGTGAATAGAAACATTCAGAAAATCCAAATCCTAAGCTCTCAAGAATTTTTTTTCTAATTTTTATTTATTTATTTTTATTTGATACAGGGTCTCACTATGCGGCTTGCAGCTTGGACTTATAATAATTCTCCTGTCTTAGCCTCCCCAACACTGGGATTACAGGTGTGTGCCACCATGCCTGATTTTTGGTGGCTGGCTCAATGTGCCTGGGTTTCTGGTCCAGCATGGCATCTGGTACTGGGGATCAAACCCAGGTCCTTGCACTTGCCAGGCAGGTACTTAGGCTACTGAGCTATCTCCCCAGCCCCAAGAGTCTTTTTTTTTGGTCAGAGCTAAATACATATACATGTGTATATTTCTCTAAGCCTAAATGAATGTAGATCATTAAATCAAAATTTTGGATTCTTGGGAGTACAGCTACTTTATTCTGCTTAAGAACTTTAGAAGGCTTTTCTTACCCTTACAATTTTCCTCACAGCAACTATGTCTACAATTTCAATAAGAATTTATGAAATTCTAAAAATTACATGGAAAGTTAGATTTTAGTATATTATGATGTTTATTTGTTGTGATGAGATTGAAACATTTTGTGTGATTAGAATCACCATGTAAAATGGTTGCTTTATTTATTTTATTAGCTGCAGGATCTCCCTATGCAGCTTGGACTCATAGCGATCCTCATTTCTCAGACTCTCCAGTGCTGGGATTACAGGCGCACACCACCATGCCTGGAGTTCTGAAATGGAATGGGATGCAGTACTGGTTATCAAATTTGGATCCTTCTGCTTTCCAGGCAGGCACGTAGGCCATTGAGCTATGTTCCAGCCAGTAGCGGTTACTTTAAATCACTTACTTTGTCGCCAGAGGTATGAGCTCCAAGTGTCACTTAAGTAGGCTGATTCAAACTTTGTTAATCACTTTTGACATGGCCACAGAATAATGAGAAATTGTGGGAAATGGCTTCTACTGGAGTTATTTTCCTGTTCTTATTCGGAAATAGTTCCAGGTAAATCATAACCATAGGGTCATGTGCTGGCTTGGGACTACTTTCTTGTAGAGTCCATTGCATGCCCTGTGTCTCATTATAAGTGATTTAAATCTTTAGCAATACCAAGGAATTATGCAAAGACAATGGGAAGGATACAAGAGCATAGGCTGTGTGAGCTGAAGGCTGACACTTGAGCTCCTTGAGTGCACTGGTAGGCCAGTGTGGAATTATAGAGTGAGGGACATAGGGCAAGTGCTGAATAGCGGCCTTCGATATACGAGCCTTGATAACGGATGTTGCTGCCTTGATCTAAGTTATTTCTCATTTGTCCTCACCACTTCCCTTTGGCACTTAGTAATGGAATTGTTGAAGCAATAGGTATCTCAAGAAATAGAGTATAAATAATTCATCCACTCTTTTACCTTACACATTTTAATGATCACCTATTGGGCAAAGTAATTCTCAAGGTGCTAGAAATTCAATATCAAAGATATAGTTCATGCATTAAAGTTTGGCATAATTTAGCAGAGACAGGAAAATAAACAGAAAATTATACCATCCAATTAAATCAGGGATATAGCATAGTTACTAGCACTCTAAGCTCTGTAGCCTAACACATTTGGTTTGGGACTTTAAATTCTGTTATTATGGGCTCTGCAGTCTTGAGTAGCCATTCAGTATACATAAGAGTAACAATGGTAATTAAGACACAAATATGTAAAGATTAAATGGTTAACTATTTATCACAGTGCTTATAATAGTACCACTTGCATTATTCTTCATATTGGTGTTTATTATTGAATAATAGAGCCATAAACATAGCAATAGTAAATGGGAGAAAGAATACTAAAATGGAGCATTGCTTGGGAAAGAGAAACATAGTTTGTGTCTTCATGAGTGAAGAGTGCACAGGGATCAGCAAGAACATGGGAAGTAGGAGAGGAAAGGCGAGGGATAGGTGCAATGACTGGAAGCATGAGAGGGACACTGTCAGTGCTCCCAGAAATGCCCCATCTTAAACTACGGATATGAGAGACCGTGTGTTTTCTTAGGACACCAGAAACCAGCCTCTTTCTTTTCCTAGATCTAACTGCTGTATAAAACTCCGGTATTCTTCTGACGAATTAATAAAATTTCTATCCTAAATTTCAGAAATTCAGCAATTATGGTTGTAGTAAAAATAAAAACAGTTCAAAAGACACAGCTAAGCAAATAGGGGATCATTCTTATATGTCACCATTAAAGTTCAGTTTATATGAATATAAGCGTCTATTTTCTAAAGCTACACTTGTTTCAATGAACCTGGAAGTAAGAGTCACTCTCTGAGAATGCAGTTATCATCGTCTTTGTTGGTGTTCTCCTCGTCTCTAGGACTGTAGGAGGTGAGGTAGGGCTTCTTCCTGGATAGAATCCCTTTCTACATAGAAGCTCATCTCTTCTTGTATTAGGTCAGGAGCTGTGATACATCTCATAAAACCAAGTGAGTGTAAAGTCATTTGTGGTCTAGGCTTACAGGAAAGCTTTTCCTGTCTTGATCTCTCTCTGCATTTACTCTGGGAAAACTTCTACAAGTTTGAGTTTAGCTCACCCTGGGGTAATACCCTGTAGCAACATATTCTCTTATTGTCCACTCTCTGATATGTCTATGTTTACCCAGTGGCAGCTCAAAGAAGAGTTACATGTGACCCAAACTCTGTTGCAGGGCTTTTTAGTCTCAGCCATCTCCCTTTTTATAAAGTATATCAGTGGACATCACCATTTAACTGTGACCTTTGATTGACTATATGACAACATGCTTGTTGTGAGAACTAGATGAATTGTTAAATGTGACCCTGACTAGAAAGCTTTCTAGATGTGTTTGGCAAAGCCCATGCTCCTTGATATAGCAAAATGAGCAAGATAAAATGAAAGAATACAGAAGGTCTGTCACTTCATACATAATCACCTTTTCTTATCATTTGATGGTTGTTAATGTGAGTCAGATAAAATGAACACTCAGAAGGACTTCATTTTCTGTCTCTGCTGGGTTATATGAAAAGCACGAGCCCCCACATAAATACATAAAATATTTATATATTTCCCAGAGAAGTTATTGGATTTCAGGGTAGTAAGATAGCTTAGTGGCGTAAGTGCTACCTGGCAAGCACAAGGTCCTCAGTTTGATCCCTGGTACTTTAAAAAAAAAAAAAGCAAAAAATAAAAGAAAGAAGAATTATGATATTTGAACATCACTAATGAAGAAAGGTTCATTACAGAGATTTTTAAAAGTAGCCTTCATTCAAGTAGAAATTGATCATATCTTCTCTAAAATTAAACAAACATAAACAGCAAGAGTTAGAGCTAATAAAGTCATTTTTTTTCATTAAAAAGCATTTTTCATTTTTGTTTTACTTGAGGGATATACAATAGAGATGGTTATATAAGAATTGCTTTTGTTGTCCACTCTATAATATGCCTATGTTTCCCCAGTGACAGTTCCAAGAGGAGCTGCTTGTGACCCACACTCTGTTACAGGGTTCCTCAGTTTCAGCCATCTCCTTTCACATAGAACGTGTTGGTGAACATCATCATTATGCTATGACCTTTGATGAACTATCTGATAGGCTTGTTGAGAGAACTAAGAACTAAGATAAACAGAAGACCTTCAAATATGATTTATTCCATAACAAATTGGAATAACAAATTGTTCTTCTATAACAAATTCAAGCCGGGTGTGGTGGCGCGCGCCTGTAATCCCAGCACTCTGGAGGCTGAGGCAGGAGGATCGCTGTGAGTTCAAGATCAGCCTGGGTTACAAAAGTGAGCCCAAGGCCAGCCTGAACTGCACAGTGAGAGCCTGTCTCAAAAAAAATTTGAAACTTTTCTGGATTTTGATCATTTTGTTGTCAGAATGTCAAGTATACCTCAGGAAAACATTAACAACCTCACTTGAAGTTAAAGAAAATGCCAGGCTCCTTGAAAAAGGATCTTACTTCTTTGGGTGTTGTGAAAAAGTGCTAACCTGTCCAGACCTAAGGAATGGGCTTCAGATACAGGAAGAACAGCAAAAGTGAAAACTCTTTACTGGGTCTAGCCTGAGCGTCCATCTCATGTGTGGGCAGGCACATGCAAGCATGTCATATAAACTATTTCAACACCTAGCATGCAGGTCCTTTCTTCCTGTACTTCACTGTCTGGCTAAGGAGGAGGCCATATTCTTTTCTACATGATCCCTTATCAATCAATTGCCTGGTACCACTCTCATTATGAGCTTGGATTTTTTCATAATTGAGTCTATTCTTTTCTTTTGGACTTTCAGAGAGCAGATGTTTCTATTGAAAGTTTCTCTCCATATATGACCTTGTGGTTATACAACTTCTATGTTGCTGCCTAGCTCTAGCTAAAAGAATATGCTTTTCCTCTACTCAAGCCTACATTATACAAAGGGTTTCTTTCTAGTTTATTTTTTCCCAAGTTCTCATTTACTTATACACCCTCATAATGAATGAACTTTGTCCAGTAATAATTTTTTACTCAAAATTAACTTTTTCAACTTGAATATAGACCACTTAAGTTTCCTTTTCTTACAGATATGTGGTTTGCTTGGCAGTTCCAGAGACTATGTGTAGTCTCTCTCTCTCTCTCTCTCTCTCTCTCTCTCTCTCTCTCTCTCTCTCTCTCTCTCTCTCAGAGTTCACTGAAAACAAGCAATTTTCTGAATGTGTGTTCTTGCTTCTTTGTTTGTGAAAGGTTCTGTCAGTGAATCATTTGGCAACTACTTCATCATATTTGTGGATGGATAAAATGTATGCTTCTTTACTTAACCAATATGGCTTACAAGATGCTAGGTTTGTGTGAATATAACTCACACAGAGTTATGTGTGTGTGAAATATAAATTTCTCTTTAAGGAATAAAGAACAAATAAAATGACAGTGACCAATAAATAATACTTGGTCAAAAATCCTATCATGTTGAGAATTAGGACTTATATTCAAATTTATGGGTTTATGACTGGATAATTCCTGGTAAGTTTTACTCACAGAGTTGACTATGTTCTGTGCATATCCATCAGAACTGTATTTCCAGTTAGTATAAAAAATGAATTCTTATCAATTACCAAACAGCCTCATTCTATAGTAATTGGTATATCAAGTGGCAGAACAACCACCCCATCTTCCACGTTAAAAATATATTTCTCACTCATTACTGTGTTCCATTAGCATTTCTTGTGTGCTTGCAGTGTGCTTGATAATGGCTTACATGTTGATGCTGTTTTGGCGAATAAGTCTGACAATGTTCCTGCCTTCATCCTAGTAGGTGACAAATGAAATGAATATACACATATTATGAAAGTATATTATGAGGGAGATCATGTGTAAAAAATGACAGAAGTAAAATGTGTTCTATTGGTCTTATACATGATGGCATTTTGTACCTTTTAAAAAATTCTCAGCACAAATTTTAGTCTTGTCAGATGATTTTTTTTTGAATTTTTGGTTATAATTCGGTGAGTTAAGACACAGGAACTCACCAAGTTCATTGAACTGAAATTTTCATTTTGACTCCTCCACTGATACTACCCTCCCAATATTGTTAGATATCTTCTTCAGTCTTTTATCTGTCATTTTTTCAGTGTCTTCTCTCACCTGCTGCAGACAGATTTTTTTTTCTGCTTAGTCTCTATGACTTCTGGATTCTAATAGCTTCATAGTGTGTCATAACATTAATCACCTTGAGGGAGATGGATCTTAGCAGTAGTTTGCTAAGGAAAAAAGCTCTGATTTGTGAGATCTACACTGCCTTACACAGGTACTTCTAATTTAGCAAATTTAAGCTAGAACATCATATCACTGAGCAGGGGGCTGGCTCGAAGCTGCTATCCTGAGCTAGTTTCAGTGTATCTTTGCAAGTCAGATAAAAGTTAAGCCAGTAAAGTTTCCCTTCTTGGACCAAATTTTCTTGGAAACAGAACCTTTTTTACACACAAGAGAAACTTGCTTCCTAGGACAGTTGATATGGTATTTCTGGACCTTGGCAGTGGTGGTTGAGGATGGTGAAGAGATTCCAACTGGGTATACAAAATAGTGTAACTACCTCCCTGGGTCGTGAGATTTGTGCATATTGTGCTCATTATGTGCAAATTATTTTTATCTTCTTTTCCCCTATCTCTTCCTATAGTGTGTGAGGTTTTAAAAACCTAAAGAAAAATACATTGAACTGCTTTCACCAAGAAGTAAGTTTGATCTTGAAATTAAGATGAGCTTATAACTATGTTGATCAGCAGAGTTCAAAGAAAGTGGTAGGATGTGACTTCTGGGTTCAGTTTTTAAAAGCTCTGGAGCTTCAGCCTTATGTTAATGGAATGCTCTTACAACCTTGACCATCACATAAGAAGTCTGACTACTTAGATTGCCACTATGACTGCGAGGAAGTATTACTTACTGATGTGGAGATATCATGCACAACTCTAATTGGTAGTCCTGCTGAGTCCTGCATTCTCAACCCCTATTTAGCATAAAATCTGAGTGAAAACCATATCAGACGACTGTAATTCTGAACTCTACTATGAGCTACTCTCAGTTGAATTTTCTTGGCCCAGGCCACAAATATTGTGGAGTAGAGAAGAAATCACTCATATGTACTATTGGAATGTGTAGCCTATTCCAGTCCATGAACTTAACAAACTAGTAGCTGCTATACTTCATTATATTTGGTGCAGAGTGTTACGAAGTATGAACAGGTTCAATTATTCCAGGGTCAGATCATTACAACGAGGTACATTCAGGAATGGTCCTGGGAACTCCCTCATAAAGCTACTGAGAAAAGAGAAATTGCACTGTTCAGAGCAAGGTTAAGGAAGCTTCCTCAGCATAGTAATGAACCTCAGGAAGTTGTAGAAAATGTACTACTACATTCTTCACTTGATCTTAGCCAAAAGGCCGAGAAGCAATACTACTACATTCTTGAAGAACTTGAAGAACTGAATTGAGGCTAAGGCCAATAGCCCTATGGCTATTTTATGGTGAAAAGATGTTACAAGTGGAAATCCAAGATTATGGCTGATTTTAGAATTTAAAAATGTGACTTTTATGATAAAAATGAATGAAGGCCAATCATTTAGCAAAAGTTTCACACTAGAGAATATCAAGAAATGAGTCCATAACTATTCATGTGGTAGACATTTTAAGAACATAGAACTGTGGCTTTTTAGTTTTTGTGGTCATACATTACCCATCTCCTTGAATTACATTAGACCTAAATAAAATGGATGAGGGATGCTGTATATTTCCATCTTCCCATTGCTGCATATATTATTTTCTCTCTCTGTTTCTTAAATTTTTTTAACTTTTTTTTATTTAGACAGTGTATCCCACTACACAGACATGACTGGTAGTTATTCTCCTGATTTCACTTTCCCAAGAGCTGTGTCACCACACTCAGTCTCAATGGCCCTCTCAGCATACCCCAGGGCCAAGGCAGGCAGCAGGCCCAGGAATCAAACCCCTGTGCCCTGTGCCTCTTTGCCCTTGCTTTAATCCCATGAGCTATCTGGCCAGCCCTTACTCTCAGAAAGAATATTTCAATCAACTAATGCCATCATACTGATATATTACCTTCTACCCCAAACAATGTGATTTTAAATGACAATTTATTATTGTGGCTGCATTTTAAACTGTAGAGGCTGGAAGCCAGTTGATTTTGCTGGTCTCCACTTTGCTTCTGTATCTTACTGTTCACATAAGATTAGAAAGATAGTGCAGACATACTACTAGGGTAACAGAATAGGTATACATAATCAGTCATAAAACTTCAAGGCTTCTTAATGTCGAGCCCAAATGTTACATCTACTCTATTTCATTGTCCAAAGGTAATTCTTTGGCCAAACAGAAATAAATGAACCACAGAGAACAGGTCAAAGGTGGAAAGAATTATAAACTATGAGCACCATTTTGACCTACCACATAAAGATTGCTGTGTATATTGGAGATCAATATTAGAAGAAGAAGTCTCAGATGCCAAAGATAAGGTGATGCACAACAGGGAGGCAGAAGCTCAGCTATCTGGGTACATTCCATAGTACAGCAGCCTGCAACGCTGGAATATGTGGATTAAATGTATTTCTGGCCATCGAGCACAATGGTATAGTTTGAATGAGAAACATGCTCAGAAGGAGCAGTTCAGTGGTAGGGTGAGGGCAGGGCTCTGGCTGTGGATCTTAAATATTTCAGCATGCAAGTGCTGGAAAAGACAGTGGCTCATACATAACTTTTTGAATTATTTTTAATCCAATAGATTTTCTTTTTCATTTGTCTCATAGGTCAATATATATTTTAGTAAAACAAATAACCTAAAATATAAAAATACTGTACTTAAAGTGATGTTTGGATGCTCATGTTCACATTTTGGGGTCTCATCCAGTGTAGCTTTTCAAAACTTTTACACCTTATAACTATGCATAAGAATATTGATTCCTTCCCCCCCCCCCTCTGTGTGTTTGTGGAACTGGGGATCGAACTCAGGACCTTGCACTTGCCAGGCAGCACTTGTGCCCCTGTGCTATCTCCCTGGCCCCTAATTCCTTTCTTTCTTTTCTTTTCTTTTTTTGAAAAAAATTTCCTAAATATATTAGACCTTACTTCCTATTTCTCTTAGACTCATATCATGTGGCTTAGCATTTTAATATTTAACTTCTAAAAATTGAATAAAATAATATAGTAAAATACCAGATGTGAAGTGAATAATTTCCTAATTTTTAATAAATGTGAAGAGTGGTATATAAAATTTTTGATTTGTTTTTAAGAAAAATTCTCTGCACCCCTTCCAGGCTTAATTATCATACAAAGGCAGACAGTAGCTCTGCCTGGTACTGATCTTATTTGAATTAATCATGGATTAAATGCTATGCTATATCTGGTTTATTTTGCTGAATATGACATATAATATATCTTAGATTCATATAAACTCATGTACAGGTCACTTATCAATTTTTTGTTCTGAATAGTATTTGATTATATGAATATACCTCAGTGTATTAATGCCTGACACTGAGGTATTTTATGCTTTGTATTTATTAATAAGCTGATAGAGATATAATTGGGTTTATATTTGTGCAGTCAAATGTTTTCATTTCTCTTAGATAAATATCCAGGGGTGTAAATTGCTGGCTCCTGGAGTAGGTACCTGAAACAGCTTTGGGCTCTTTTCCAAAGTTTTTGGAAAAGAACTGCTGTGAAAATACGTGATGCTTGCCCCAGATCCTTAATGGTTGTGGTACTGACACTGAATTTTGGCTTCTCCAGTGAAGCTGCACTCCATGGTGGTTTTAATTTTGCACCCCTTAGCACTAATGGTGTAAACACTCTTCCACTACTGGCCTCTCCTACATCTTTTTGTACATTGCTTCAGCCACCGTGTTTCTTTCATTTTCGTTTGTTTTCTCATTGCCTTATCCTTATTATTGAATTTGAGAAATTCTTTGAATAAATATACTTTGATGCATGCATTAAACATCTTCCAATTCTCTGTATCTTCTTTACTATTTTTTAATACTCATACGTGTGTGTGTGTGTGTGTGTGTGTGTGTGTTTGTGCATGTGTGTGTTATTATTGTTGTTTGGAGATTGTACTCAAGGCCTTCACACTGAGCTCCACCCCAATATTATTATTTTTAACCCCTAATTATTTTGATACAGGATCTTGCTACATTGGCCAGGCTGGACTCAGACTTTCTGTGCTCCTACCTCAGCCTTCTGTAGTGCTGGGATTACAGGTGTCCTCCCCCATGCCCAACCTTAAGGCTCACATTTTACTAATAGACATTATACATGTTGGGATAACCAAGCCCATCATTTTTCAGATCATTCTGGTCACTTGTTTAAGAAATTTTTCCCACTTGAGTACTCCCAAGATATTCTTTTGTTTTGCTGCTAAAAGATATAGCTTTAGCCTTGTGTAAGGTTTTATAATTCATATTAGGAAATGTTTTCATTTCTGGTGAGGCAAGGGTCAAAGCCAGCTACTTTCCATGTATTTATCCTGATGTTTCAGAATGATTTGTTGAAAACAATCTCCCTTCTCAATGCGTTAGCCTGGTTACTCTGGGGAAATCCTTTGACAATATCTGAATTTCCAGATCTTTTTTTTTATGTTCCATTGATTTGTTTGTCTATTTTGAAGTCAACATAGTATAATATGATAGTTATGGTTTATAGCTAGCCTTAAAATATAATGGCACCAGCTGGGTGTTGTGGTGCATGGCTATAATGCCAACACTAGGGAGGCTGAGAAGCTGAGAATAGGAGGAGCACTATGATTTTTTTTTTCTTTTTCAACTTTTTTTTTTTTATTTAAAGAAAGGAAAAGTATATAATAAAGCAATGGTATACAATTTACAAACGAGATTGTAGAAGATTAACAATGGTTAGTACATTGCACATTTTTGCCTTGAAAGCACTTGCTCATTTTACATAATAAGGCATGAAAAATTGGTCAAACGATCTTCTGACTACATTTAGCTTAGGTTTTCTAAAAATGACTCTCTAGTATCTATTACGTTGACTTCCATATACTAGAAAAACACTAATAAAGAACAACAAGAGCCGGGCCTGGTGGCACATGCCTGTAATCCCATCACTCGGGAGGCTGAGGCAGGAGGATCAGTGTGAGTTCAAGACCAGCCTGGGCCACAAAAGGGAGCTCAAGGCCAGCCTGAACTGCGAGTCCTTGTATCAAAAACAAACAAACAAACAAACAAAAAACAAACAACAACAAAAATAAACCTTGAAGCTAGTTTTTTTTTTTTTTTTTTTTAATA
>PVJA010043627.1:0-16639 GCA_004027025.1 Myocastor coypus | reverse complement strand
TTTTTTTTTTTTTTTTTTTTTTTTTTTTTTTTTTTTTTTTTTTTTTTTTTTTTTTTTTTTTGCCTTTTTGAGACAGGGTCTCACTATGCAGCTCAGGCTGGCCTTGAGCTCACTTCTGTAGCCCAGGCTGGTCTTGAACTCGCACTGATCCTCCTGCCTCAGCCTCCCAAGTGCTGGGATTACAGGCGTGAGCCACCACTCCTGGCTTATTATTATTCTTTATTATGGCTGGCTCAGCCTGCCCTGGGTGTAGGACTGGCATAGCATGTGGTGTCAGGGATCGAACTGCTGTCCCTGACGTTGCCTAAGCTTTCCTAGGCAGGAAAGCTTTAGACTGCTGAACCATCTTGCCAGCCCCCATTTATTTATTTAAAATGTAATTTCTAGCCATTTATCAGTTGATTCTTTGATCCAGATGGTTGTCATACCCTTATACAGAAATAATTATACCTTCAGTTATCATTAAAGATTCTTTTACACTGGGCATGTTGGTGCATGCCTATAATTCCAATATTTAGGTGGCTGAGGCAGAAGGATCCCAAGTTCAAGTTCTACTGTATAGCAAGATCCTTTCTCAAAAAACTAAAAAAAAAAAAAAAAAAAAAAAAAAAAAAAAAAAAAAAAAAAAAAAAAAAAAAAAAAAAAAAAAAAAAAAAAAAAAAAAAAAAAAAAAAAAAAAAAAAAAAAAAAAAAAAAAAAAAAAAAAAAAAAAAAAAAAAAAAAAAGACTTTTGGGCCAGCCTGATAGCTCAGCAGAGTAAAGCACCTGCTTAGGCAGAGGATGGTGGCTGGCGGGGCACACCGAGATGGCAATTGAGACTGGGTGTGGTGATGCACGCCTGTAATCCCAACACTTGGGAGGCTCAAAACAGGAGAATCTCTACAAGTCCCTATTTACATACTTAGATCCTGTAGACCCTATTCTAAATACAGGAATGACAAAACAAAACAAAACAAAAGCTAAAAAAGATTTTTAAATTCTTTTTTTTAGTTTACCTTATACTATTCCTTTTGATTTTGTGATGTTCTTAAGTTTTTTCTTAAACTCTCTTTGCAGTTCTCGAACAAGGCCTATTTAGTTATAGAGCCCTATTTTCCTTCTTATGCATGATTCAATTTGCTATTGTTTTATGTAGGTGTCGTAAGATCAGGCTCTACCCTGTCAAGAATAAGATGGGTGCTAGACCATAACAGGAATGATTTGGGCTGAGTTTTTCTTCTGAGAACCCAGAGCCAGGGAAAGTGGGGCAAGGTGCCAGGGTGCACCAGCCAATGGCAGCCCTGAGAACTCAGATGCTGAAAGACAGAGCTCGAGAACTTGTGGGACCAGTCTGGCTCTTGGGTGCCTCAAGCAACCCCGTGTTCACAACAGTCCTCAGGATGCCGGGATCACCTGGTGCTGGTGTCTGGGCCAATGTTAAACTTTGATTCCAAGACAACAGTGACCTTGAGGCTGGGTCACAGACCTTGGTAGAGACTCCATGCATGGTTACAGGGTAACACTGCAGTGGTACACTGGGCCCTCTGGTGGACTGATCAAAACTTTTCTGTTTCTTTTTATAACTAGTACTATTTGTGCAAAGGTTTTTTTGTTTGTTCATTTTCATTAAAGTGATGCCCAGAGGTAAGAAAAGAGGTGTTTTGATGACGGTGGGATGGGCACTAGAAGTTATTTAAATTTGAATATTAGAGAGTGACCCTATTGGTTTTCTAGGGTTGTCACAACAAAGTAGCCTAGAGAGGGTGGTTAAACAACAGAAATGCTTATTTTTATAGGTCTGGACGCTGCAAGTCTGAGGTCACAATATTGGCAGGGATGTTTTCTCCTGAGACCTCCAATTCCAGTTGGACTTGTAGTTAACCATCCTCTGCTTGTGTACTCGTGTAGCCGTTTCTCCATGTGGAAATTTCCTCTTATGATGAGGACAAGTTCTACTGTTTCTGGATGCACCCTATGACCACAGTAGAATGGAATCACCCCCCTAAAAGCCTGTCAAAAATACATTTGCATCCTGAGGTGCTTTGGACACTAATCAATGAATTCTTGGAGAACACAGTCCCATCCATAATAAAGATGCTATTTTGTATTACTGGATTGGAAAAGTGTAAAATATAATTTATCTGAGCTTTTTGCTTGGATAATCAAATAGAATCAGACTGCAATTTTTCTTATCTGAGAGAAATGTATTTTGCCAAATTTTAGATCAGGGTTACGCTAATTTCTTAAAGTAACTGAAAACCTTTTTGTCCCTTTCTGTGTTCCATAACAGTTTGGGCAGGCCCAGCAGGGTTCCTGGAACCACTGGGATGAGAGGTGTTTCAGAATCCAGAGCATTTGGGTTTTTAGAAAGGGAATGAAGTGCACATAGTATGTAACAGCCTATCTAATCCTGGGGCTCGAGATAGTGTCTAGGACAATGTGACTAAGAAGAAAGCATGTTGACATTTCACAGAATATGTAAATAATATATAGAATAAGGATAGTATCTTGGCTTTGTCTAAGTTTAGGTCAGATTTTGCTGCTAAGTAGCTTCTAGTTATAGTTTGCCTCTAAGTGCTTTATTAAAAATTGTGCTTCTGAGCCAGGAGTGGTGGCGCACGCCTGTAATCCTAGCACCCTAGCACTCGGGAGGCTGAGGCAGGAGGATCAGTGTGAGTTCGACACCAGCCTGGGCTACCAAAGTGAGCTCAAGGCCAGCCTGAACTGCATAGCGAGACCCTGTCTCAAAAAGACAAAAAAAAAAAAAAAAAAAAAAAAAATACTGTGCTTCTGAAGAATTTGGGATTTAGGTATTACAAATTTTAAGTTTATAAATTATAAATTTCAAAATTATGAATCAAGTATTATTTCTGTTAAGACTATGAATGTTTCACCTGAGCACAGCTTATTTAAAAGTATTTCTTCACATCATGCCCTTTTTATGACTTCTTGAGATACAGATGGACTTTTTATGTATTTACGTTGAAGCAATAAAGTTGTCAAGAATATTTTAGGTGTTATATCTTTTCTCTGAGGGTTGGTTTGGTCTCATTAGTTATCCAGGACAAGTGCCCCTACCCTTTATTCTGACCCTCTTGCCTGTCATTCTGGAAACTCGCCACTGTATTTACCCCATTTGCTGCTGTTTTGTTCATTCCTTTCCTTGGATTGAAATTCTTCCCACCTGTCCCTCTAAGGACTTTCCACGTGAAAATCTCCCGCTGAAACCCACAGGAGCCCTCTCTTGGGTCTGTACTCTTCCTTTACAGCCGATGGTCAGGAGTTGGGATAGAAAAGTTTTGTCTCTTGGAGATGGACAAAGAGCCAAAGTGTTCCATAAGGATCTTGAACTTATCCAGAAGACAGAAGGACTCTGAATAGAGAACAAGGGAGAGAAGGGGATGGTAGACAGAAGCTCTGAAGAAGAGAGAGATGGGATAAGGCCACAGCGCACCACTGAATGAGCAGTGGTTTGGGGGTTGGCTGTGGTAGTTTCTTTCAACTAGATGTATTGAAATGAAATACACACAGCACAAAATCAATCATTTGAAATTGAACCGACCATTGAGTAAAACATAGTGCACTGACCATGAGTACATTCACCATCTCTATTTCTTTGCAAGCCATTTCCATTTGACGGCAGAATAAAGTGCTTTGCTCCTTTAGCTTCCTTCCCACATCCCCCTTCCTGCCCAGCTCTTGGTGGTCACCAAACTGCATCTTGTCTCTGTGGATTTCCCTACTCTGGAGATTCTGTATGAGCTGTATCACAGAGTTTGTGACCTTTTGCGTTTGACTTCTCCTACTTAGCATAATGTTGAGACATTCATCTGTATTCTAGCATATATTTCTTTTTAAAAACTCTTTCATATGGTAAAATATGCATAATGTAAAATTTAACATCTTAATTTTTAAGTGTACAGTTTGAGATATTAAATGCATTTGTAATGTGTAATACATTTGTTTTGTTTTGGCTTACTAGAAAAGCATGCTTTATCTTAATTCTCCCTCCTTTTAGAAAGTGGAGGAGTTATTTTATAGTTTTCTTTTTTTTTATATGTTCTACATTTTTCTGATTTCATTGCTATAATTTTGCATAGAATATAAACCCTTTAAAATGCTATTAATTATTATAATAAGTTAAAAACTTATCATATATAATTCTTATCATGCCACCTATCTATTAACTCTGCTTCCTAAAATAAAGATGTATGCCCATATTTACTTTTCTTTTTCCAACCCTCTCTTCTCACCCTGTACCTGGTGCCCAATCCCATCTGGGCTATGTGTTGAGAAATTTACTTTTCACTATTTCTTATGTATCATTTGACTTTTACATGACACATATTCTGCTGGAAGTCCTAGCTATGACATTTTCATTAGTTTTCGTGACCATATTTGTAACAATTATGTAGTGCCACATTTTAGTGAAAATTCTTCTTTTGTTTATCAGCAAGGTAGGAGGGAAAAGCTGAGGGCTCAGACAAGGGAGAGAGGAGACTCTGGGCAAGAGATGGTAGCTCCAGGCCCCTGCGAGTCCTGTGGGTGCTCTGTGGTGCTTGGGACTTTATCTTACATCTTATCTCTGCCATCTTAGCACACTGGGTACCCATATGCATGTGCTTGGTCACACCCTTACTCTTGTGCCCTGACAACAGATCTTCTTGTGGAACAGAAGCCAAAATCAACACCAAGGTCAGACGTTCCTAGACTTCAACCCTTACCGGGAAGCAGAGCTGCAAGTCTCAGTAGCTTCCCTGTCCCAGGATTCCTTCCTGTGGTATGGACAAAGCCTTTCCCAGGCTGCTTTGTCTTGTATATTTGGTTCATGAATATAGTTTATAAAGTAGTTAAGCTGGACGTTGTGGCTCATGCCTGCAATCCCAGCACTTGGGAGGCTGAGGCAGGAGGATCAGTACAAGTTCAAGACCAGCCTGGGCTACAAAAGTGAGTTCAAGGCCAGCCTGAACTTCATAGTGAGACTCTGTCTCAAAAAGACAAAAGAAAAGAAAAACGTAGTTAAGCACTTTCAGGTGGGGCACCCCAAGAATTTTTTGTGTTTCTCTCTCTCTCTCTCTCTCTCTCTCTCTCTCTCTCTCCCTCTTCTATTTTTATTTGGGCAGGTCGATGTTTCAGAAGTTGCCTGGAACACATTCTGCAAGTGACTTAGAAGGTTGGCAGTGCTGTGGGTGCAGACGTTAGTGATATGGACCCTTGAGCTTTCCCAGGAATGACACAAGTGCCTCTGGATTGCTTTTCCTCAGTGGATGCCCTAGTCCTCCTAGGGAACACGTCAATTGTCTGGCTCTATCTACTGGGAACCCAAGCACAGGATGCTCTTTGAGTGGAGCTCTGTTAATGAACTTCTCTCATTCAGACTGTAAGCACCGTAAGCACACAATGGTGATTGATTCTCTTGGAAGGCTCGAGCCACAGGATATAATCTTTCAGCTTATATTTTGGCTTGCAAGTATTTTGGCCTATGTTCCAGAGTATAGGAAAACCTGTAGGCTTGGTCCATTAGAGCTGATTTATCAGTTTGAGTTTTTTCTATACTTTTAAAAAATGTGTGTGTGATTCATTACCTCACAGATACCCTTTAACTTAGCAAGGGTGGCTGCATCTTGGAGCAATACACCTTTAACTGTGATCATTGGAGGAACTGCAGTATCACTTGGGAGCATGTTTGAAATGCAAATTCTCAGGTCCCCTTCCACACCTCCTGAATCCGGAACTGAGGCTGAAGCACAGCAGTCTGAGTTTTAACAAGTCTTCCAAGGGATTCCAGTGCACATTAAAAAGTGAGAACCACTGTTTTAGAGATTATCCGGCCTATTCTTCTCAATCTGCATATAAGGTACTAAGTCCCCCTTAGATGAGGAGAGATTTATCCAAGATTGCGTGTGGGGTCAGATGGAGGGTGGAAACCCAGGTATCACACATGAAAGCAGCTGACTCCCGGCCTGTAATAGAGAGGGCATTGAATAAGTTAGCTTTTCCTCCTCCGCCTTCTGCCGCTCCCTGGGGCCATTGGGCATATTCAGCAAGGGGCGAGCTGATAGCCATCAGTGCTCAGCTCTTTCTGATCTCCCTTCAAACACAGGTGCAGAAAGATCCCAGGCCCCTCTATAACTCCCCGTCTGTAAGCAAGTAAGCCCCTGTGCCCTCTGGGTCTCAGTTTCCCCACTGTTACACTATGAACATGAATGCTTGGCCTGCTTCTCTTGGATCCTGTTCAGATCTGAGTCTCTAAAGCTCCGTGACAGGCTGTGACACACACGCTTCCGCTGTCGGCTATCAGCGGCCATCTGGCAATTAGTGGTCTCTGAGGCAGCTAATCCCACTCTGAGCTGGATTAAAGCTGAAGTTTAAAACATGGAGATAGGCAGGTGATTTCTGTTTGAATCTTTGGGTCCTGTGGTCCCCAGCAGCCTGGTGATGGAGGACAGAAAAGCTGATTTGGTCTCTTATCTGTCTTGGGAGACTCAGAGGAGCCAGATCAGCTCTCTGGAGTGGCATCCTGTGCTGGGTGATCTGCTTGGCTGTGGAAGCTGCCAGGTGAGTTCTCAGAGCCTGACTGGGCCAGATGGGCCCAGCCAGGCTGGCTGGAAGTGACTGGAGGGGGCCTTGTGCTGTGTCCAGCCCTGTACCACCAGAAGCAGGTGCGGTGGGGGACTTGGGACACAGAGGGCGAGATCATTTTGGATCACAACTCCTATATGCCATAAAGGGCTTTGGGATGGTAGCTGACAAGCTTCCCGGCTCCTCTGGGGTGTCCTCTCATTAGGCAACATGGTCAGAAACCAAACCCATGTGTTTGCTCATAGCCTGAGGAGATAATTAACTTATCTCCACAGAGGGCCTTGATTACATTCCTAGCATGATCGGAATGAGAAGTCTGAACTCAGAAATGCTAGCGGTGGGGGAGAGGTATTTGCAATGGTTGGCTGAGGAGCCATTTGTTCAGAAATTGGGCGAGTAATCCAACAAATGCCTCTTTACCTAATTGTTGATAAAAATAAGCTACAATGGCAGATCCAGGGACTCACTCCTGAGACACACATTACTTAAGGTGAGCATGCATCCGAATATGTTAGGATGATCTGGAAACAGTTCACATAGTTTGCGTTTAACAACAAATTGTGCCCATTGTGAGTTTTATAGAGAGCTGGGCACAGGGGAGCCTGTACTTTATGGCTGGCTTATTCAGACTATCAGGAGCCACCTTTCACAGATATTTACCCAGGCTCTTATTAAGCACCTACTGTGCATACCTAAGTGCTGGCGCTGGGTACCAAAGCAGATAGATTCTCTACATTTTTTGGAGCTTACTGCTAATCTGAATCAAAAAGTTTTATAAAGTCTTCTTGAACTGTGAATCATGCAGTTTATTTTGTTAGAGGGCGTCAAAGTTTAACTGATGCCCAGAATGGACTGGAGAACAATATCCAGTGCCTCCTGAGAGCTCAGTCATGCCAAGTACAGTGCTAAACATGATTTGGCTAATTCCCAGTGCCTGCTAAGTTAAGTGCCTGCTGTTATTCCTCCTGCTTTATATATGAGAAAGCTATGACACAGAGGGGTTCAGCAGTGGCAGCATGAGGACGAACGGAGCCTAAAGGTGCACAGAGGTGTGAGGATGGGCCCAGCTTGTGCTTCCTGTGCTGAGGCTGGAGACAGTCTCTGCAGAGCTGCTGCTTCCCACTGCTCCACCTTGCCACCTACATGGCTGCCCTGTGCCAGTGTCCTGAGCCCCACCCACCTCTTACTGTTGGCTTGGACATGCCAAGCTGGCTCCTGCCTCAGGACTAGCATCGCTGTTTCTGGTAAAGATGTCTGTGTAGCTCCTTCCTTCTCATCATTTGGGTCTTTGATTCATAACCGCTCTTTACCAAGGCTGTCTTTGGCCTTCCTTTTTAAAGTAATCCAGGCCTCCTTCATTTCCGACTTTCTCATTCCACTTGGTTTTCCTAGAATTTATCCTTCTCTGCAATTAAATTAATTACTTAGATTTTTCTCATCATTGTCTGATTATCTTACTAATAGTCAAGGTAAGAAGGAATCCTTGGGTCTTGGCAGAACAGGAGATGCTGTGTTTTTTGGTGGTGCTGGCAACTGAACCCAAGGCACAGTGCATGCTAGGCAAGCACTGTACTGCTGAGTTACACTCCAGTCCTTGAGTTATTTTGATATCAAATCTTCTGACAAATTAAGTCATTCAGATGCTTATATTTCCAACTTTGGACAATGATGCTGAAGTAACTTATCCACAATCACTGATCTCTAACAAAGGTAAAATATGGCTCTTCTTATGCCTTGTCCAATATTCTTTTATATATAGCAACAAGTGCTCATCCAGGGGACACATAATAATACCATTATTTTAGAATACTGGTGATTGTGAAGTCACTGAAGAAACAACACCATCTTAACATTTCTTGTGTGTTATTTTCCTACTCATTTTCTCCAAAATGTCAGGTCAGGTGGGACAAATAAGACAGTGCTGGCTGATGAGAAATTGGATTTCTGAAGATGTTCATTGGCTGATGTGCTTTTCTTATTCCACAGAGTTTCAAGTTGGCTACAAAACTTCTTGTTAATCCACAGTGCATAAATAAGTAAGGACAAAAGAAGGAGGGGATACTAACTGGACACATGACAAGCTCCAGGAATGAGGCCAAAAATTCAAGCTTTAAAGACCTACCACAGTGGCTTGGACACAGCTTAGGGTCTAAGTCTTACAGAAGGTGCTATCAAAAGAAAAATAACTTGGTTATTATATAATCCAAATTTTCTCTTCATAAAAGCAGAACAATTATTTTGAAGAAAAACAACCATTTCATTTTCTAAGCTGGAGGTTAATTTTTCTCGAAGGAAAAGCATCTGGTACAGTGTTTTTTATTTCTTTTCAACTTTTTTATGCTTATGACCTTTTTGATAGTGATAAAAATTTCACCCTTCCACTGAGAATTACTGATGCACAGAAAGGTATTCTATGTTCTATATACTCTCATTAACTGGGGCAGTTTTGTTGATCTTTACTTGATAGTAGTCAAAATGAGTGCTATGTTATTTTCCAATTGAAATTTAAGTCCACTGATTCTCCTGAGATGCTGATACATGTCTTCTCTAGGGCATAGAATCCCTTATCTTTGGACAATGAATGCAATAGTAATTGACTTGGGCAAGAATCATCAACAGATGTTGAAACTGTAGGGAAAAAATTTGATGGGCAACAGGAAACTTGCTTAAACTCAAAATAGTTGCTGGTAGTAATAAGGGATGGAAGGAAGTTTTGAGTGGTACCACTTTTATGTTTTAAAGAGAACAATAAAATAATAAAAATTAATGCAGAATTTTAAAACAAGATGATAGGAAAATAATTATGGTCATTGTATTGCATATTGATATTGTCAAAACAGTTCCTCAGATTACCAGATATAGGCATGCAACATTGATCCAACAGTATAAACATGAACTATTCCTTTCAATGAACTAATAAAAATTAGTACAATTATCTTAGCTAATATATACATATATATATATTTATATAAACATATAGAAATATATTATATAAAATAGGTATGTTATGATATATGGTTTGTGTCTAGTTGTCCCACCAAAGCCACACCAGTCATGAGACAGCTTCTATAGTTTATGATTGACTTATGGTTCACTGTTGCATTTAAGAGTGTGAGTGCTACACCTGCCCTAGCACAGGTAATCTGAATATAATATAAGGGAGAGAGTGAGGATTACTGTTCACTGTTATTCCCTTTTTGTTTTTGCTGCTGTTGCTGTCTTCTGCCATCAAGAACTGTTGCCCTCTGACATGTGCCACTCTGCCTTGCAATCAACTGATTATAGACTGAAACCTCCACAAGATGTGAGCTAAATGTTTTCTTGCCTAATTTTGAGTGTTGTGTATTTTGTCTCAGCAACTAGAGAAAATTAAGCAAAACAGTATTTGGTACCAGAGAAGTGGTTATTGCTGACTCTGCCTGATCATGTGGTTCAAGAACCTTTAGGAATGATCTGTGGGAAGAATTTGGAAAGGTTCAGAGATGTTGCCTGAAAGAGTAGGGGTGGAATATCGTATGCTATTCTGTATGGGAGATTCTAGTTACAGCTCAGAAGACTAGAAAGTTGATAGAATTCGTACTGGTAAAGACCAGGCTCAGGATGTTTCTGCTGAGAAGAACTATATTGGCTGCTGGACTCCAGTCAATGTATATTATGGCTTTACAAAGTTTGTCTGCATTTTGCTTCTGTCCAGAGACTTTGCCTAAGACTAAGATTACGTGCAGAAGACCAATTAATGTGATAGAAGAAATTTCAAGGCAGTCAAATGTTGAGGCTGTGGCATGACTATTGTCATTCCCTGCATTCCCAATTACTTGAGAGTAGAATGTGCTTTCAGTTTGAGTCTTCCCCCAGTGTTTTGGTGTAGGGTCTGGTGAGATTATTAGCCAAGAGCTTCCTAATATTGTTACATGAAGAAGAAAAACTGATAGCAACAGTTGTGACATCCTAGCTACTGTAGTGAAATTAGCAATAACAATAGTAGCAAGCACAATTTAGAAATTGAAAACCTGTGGTAACATTAGTTTTGTACTTTGGACCATAGGAACAAAGTCTGTAGTTATAAAACAGAACCAATTGTAAATTAGGAATTTTCTATGCAAAGTTCTTTCTTTTGTTAGAATGGATTTATCCTGGGTTCCTCTAGGTGAGCTGGTTTTCTGGTCCTAGGCACTTTCCATGCTGGCTGCCCCTCCTGTGTTATAGGGGGACGGGCCAACCACTTGTGTTTCTCTAGATGGAAGGTCCCTTGATGTCAGAGGGGAGGTTGGTGGGGTCTCTCCACTCCCTCTGGCTCACAGAGGCTCTGTGATAGCTGCCTCAAAGGTGGAGGAGTAGTTTGCTCAGTTATACTACTTTAACCAAGTGATCAAAGTTCTCACCATTTATGAGATGAGTTATTTTTCCCCTCCTGATAGGATGCACCTCCAAAGATATGTCACCCTGTAGTCATTACTCTGTAACTGTAATCTGACCTCTGAACCATGAGGAAACAGCAGACGGAAACAAGATATTCTACAAAATAACTGATTTATACTGTCTGAGAAGCGTAAGAGTTGAAAAAAGACTGAGGCAACAGTCTAGATAAAAGAAATAACAATATAGAAGTGTGACAGTTGAATGCAGTATATGGTCCCGGGTTGTATCTTGGACAATAATTATTGATGGTTTTATTTTCTTTAGCTCTTTCATTTTTTTCCATTAAGAATATTATTGGAACAATTGGTAACATTTGAGTAATATCTATACATGAGATAATATTAAGTGCTATTTTTATGATTTGATCAATTATTTTTATTCTAGTTATAAAGCAGGATGCCCTAAAGTACACACTGAAGTTTTAGGAGCAAATGAGCATCAATATATTTTCAGTTTACTCCCAAATGATCAATTATACATACATTTAAGAAAGACAAGGGCAGAGAATGAGGACGCGATAAAACATTTACAGGTACTGAATCTCGAAGGGTGTGTGTGGTTGATTTTTTTTTTCTATTCTTGAAAGTTTTCTGTAAATTTTAATCATTTAAAATATGCAACTATTTATAACAGAAATGTTAGGTTTAATTAGTTGGTTTAAGAGGTCTCTAGTTAAGGGGCTGCAACTCCACCTACAGGTGGGAGGAACATCTGTACTTGTGGGAGGAAATGCCAATCAAACATCTGGCAGCATTTTCACAAACAGTGTTTGACATTTTCTTTTTAAATGACTTATTGTGTAAGGCCATCCTACATCACTAGTAGGGTCCGCACTCAAAGTTTCATTATGATAGAATTCCTTGCAAACATGGAAGTGAGAATGACATCTTAAGAAGGGTTTAACTATTTCTCACCTTAAAATATCCTCATTAATTATCAGCACCTTTCACTGCTTCTTTATTACTGTTATTTATATCTCATGGGAAGATATTCACAAGCATCTTTCTGTTGCCTTTCGTCACCTCTTTTTGATATATTTTCTTTCCTTTGCTTTCTCTTCTAATTTTTTGTATTTTATTTTATGTCGACAGTTTTATAAGGAATGGTTTTAATAGGTACGTGCTGTAAAACGGAAATATTTTACTAGGATATTACATAAAATACCCAGGAGAAACTTGGATATAAATTATATTTTTATTGTAAGATTTTACTGCAAATAAGTTCACATATACAATCTTTTATTTATGATACGAGCAAATTCTTTTTACTTAGAGCTGCATTTGAATTTGGTGCTTCAGTGAGAAAGCTTATGTGTAGCTACATAAAAGAATTTTCTATTTTGATGAGAAATGAATCTCTTCTTTAGGGAATGTTGTTTTTCTTGCTCACTTACAAAAGTGGGGAGAGGAGGAGTCCACGGTGCTGGTGGGTAGGAGGAGTGGGCTCAGCTTCTCTAGAAAAGACAAAGTTGTGCTCCTCCCTTAGACTTGCAAAGAGATCCACGTGCCCAGCCTCCAACACGGCCTCCATGTCAGCATAACCCAAATGACCCTTAAACTACCTCACCCAACCTATCTTGTCATGTCTATATGTTCATTATCATATGGAGAATCTCCACTTAAGGTAAATCCACTTATGGGAAAGCTACCTCAAGGAACAAGGTTTTCCTGCCCACAGGATAAAATGAGATTAAAATACTATATAGCAACATTACTTGACTTACTCATTCATTCACTTTGTGATTTTCACATGCTAGGCAAATGCTGTACAAGGGAGCTACACCCTCATCCCTAACTATTTTTTTCTAAGCGCTAAAGGCAGAGGTCTGTTGGTCTCTCCCCAAAGCCATGAAAAGATCTTCCACAGAGTTACACTTTCTCATGAGAAGATTACAGATGATCCTAAATTTCCTGCTTAAAAGTGTTATTTTCTCAGCAATTGTGGATGCTTAGTTTTTATATTTTCATGTAACATAGGAAGAATCTTAATTCTTGGGGTTCTAAGTCATTGAGAGCAAAAGTATGCTTGTTCTTTCTGATACTAATCAAGTCATCAGAACCATTGAGTAAGGTAGCATCATGGTACCATTCAGGCTGACTCTGCTCTAGTGGAAGCAAATTCTACATCTGAAGGGAAGCCATTACATTCTGAACTGACAAACTCAAGCCTGATGGATGACTGGGAGATCTCCCCTCATTAGTTACCTTAGACAGAAGGTAAGAGCAGCACTGTTCAGTTCTGTGCTGCTTGGTCTGCATTTGATAGGGAATATAGAATGAAGAAAATTAAGTAATTATCTCTGTTTCTTGATGACTTGCACTTTTTTACCTTGCTTAATAGGAAATTAACTGAAATATAGTTCTGCCCCTTGACAGTAGGTATCCTTAATTTTGACAGACCATGAAAAATGTGTACTAGAAATTAAAACTCTACAAACAAGACTCTTTGATTTAATAGTTTATCTATAAACATTTATTGAGTCCTTTTCTACACTTTCCCAGAAAAATCTCCTCCTCTTGAAATCCAACTTCTTTTTTTTTGAAAGAATTTTTAATTTAATTTTTTTTTTCTTGTTTCAGAACTTTTGTTTATTTATTTATTTTTATGGCTGGCTCAGCATGCCCTGAGGGCGGGGCTGGCGCAGCATGTTGTGCCGGGGATCGAACCACGGTCCCTGCAGCCGCCTAAGCTTTCCTAAGCAGGCACTTTAGACCACTGAGCCATCCTGCCGGGCCGCATGAAATCCAATTTCTTTTTAAAGGCACCATTATTCTCCTGTTTCTCATGTGAAATTAGAGAACAAAAAATTATTTAATGCAAAGTACCAGCAAGAGGGGCTGGGGATATAGCTCAGCAGCATAAGCAACTGCCTGGCAAGCACAAGGTCCCAAGTTCAATCCCTGGTACTGGAAAAAAAAAAAAAAAAAGAGGAAGAGATTCTTAAGAAAACCAATGGTTGAATTTATTAGAGTTTAAAAGATTTTGATGTTAAATATCTACTTTCTTCTTGTTTGTCATGTCTTTTTCTTCTTTCACTTCCCTTTTCTCTCCCATTTCCTTTACCTCTCTTGAGCTCTTTTGGTTCCTTTCATTTGGTAGAGTGCTTGTTCAGAGATGGCCATGGGACTGAAGAATTATGGTCTTTGTCTTCCACACATAGTTAAAATTTTGACTAATTTTTCTTGCATTTTCCACTTCATCCCAAAAGGCACATAGTGTTTTTTTTTTTTTTTCTACCTACCTATTGTCTGGGCTTCTGACATAGCACTGGTCCCAACAGGCACAATCTAAGAGCTCACAGTTCGTGTCTGGGCTTCCCAGGTCAGTCCATCCGTTGGAGTTCTGGGGCTGGAACAGGCCTGGGCTTACTTCTCGTGAACTGAAGCTTGGTAACCAATATATACATACGGTGGCAGGGAAAAATCAATTTTCAGATTGCAATAATTCTGTGTCTCTAACAAACTGTTGCCAAAGTCCCATCCACTTATGAAACGTTCATGCGTCATTGCAATTGGGCTGTGGGCAGTGTGTAGACATCGTCTAATCAGTACATGTTTGTAGTACATAACGCTTACATTTCTTGTGTGGAATTGGTACATGTACATGACACCCTTTAATTCCTTTCTCCCGCTGTCATCCATCTCTTGGTCTCCTTCCCATCTGAGAAAGATTCATCTGTCTACTCTTGTCATCTATCTCTTATTTTACACTTTAGTTATAATTTAGGTTTTTCAGATAAGGAAAACCGTCTAATATCTAAGTTTATGTGTCTGGCTTATTTTACATCCATTTTCATACAAGTGCATCCATTTTCATACAAGTGACTACAGTTGATCTTTGTTTATGGTAGGGTATTTTATGTAAATACCACATTTTCTGTATTCCTTTATATGCTGATAAAGGGATAAAGGACATGTAGGCTGCTTCCAAGATTTAATTGTTATGAGTTGTGCTGCCAAATATGGGTGTGGACACATCAGTGTGCTACGATGCCTTCAACTCTTTAGGGAAGATGCCTAGATGCTCAACAGCTGCATCAAATGGAAATACTAGCTTTTTTCTTTTGTAAACGAAGGCAGAATTTCCATACTGATTCATTTTTACATTCTGCTTTTTCATTTCATATTGATCCTTTATAAACACAGCCTTACTGCCACATAATTTTATTTTTTCGCAGAAATGCCTATGGTGTGTCAGCTACTCTAGAAAAGAGAATGCGACAGATAGCAGCTATACAGCTGGGATCAAGTGGACTAGGGTTTAATTCTTAGCTTACCCACTTACATTGAATCAAGTTACTTAGCTTCTCTGAAACTCAGTTTCCTCATCTGTTACATTGAGAAGGAGTTGGAAATTTGTCGAGATACAAAGTTCAAATGCAAAATAGCACAGTTGTTAGTATGTAACCAACACTAAGTAAAAGTGATGCACACACCACTGACATGGTTGGCTATAGTGAGGTGCTGATGAGTTCACGGAATTTAATATATGCATTGGGAAATGACAGGAGATATAGCAAATGTCTCACAGGCTTCCCTGAAGGCACTAAGAAATGTACTGTTGATTTTGTCCTGGAGTAGAGGAATGAGAAAGCAAAAACATCTTTACCAAGGGCAAAAACAAAGTTCAGTGTTGAAGACAAACTGGTACTTATCACACAGATAAGATCCCACTAATTTCAGAGATGCATAAGGGAACCTCAACTTATTTTTAGATAGTGAAAAGTGAGGAGTTTTAGTGAGAGAAGGCAAAGAAAGAAGAAAGGATAGTCCAAATAGGTGCTACAGCACAAGCAAAGTCACAGAGTTAAGCATTTTATTTAAAGAATGGATGTGTTCCTAGCTGCTTTAGTTTAGGGGAGAGGAAGCACCCCAGAGGGGAGCAATCAACAAATGTTAGAGATTAGCTAGGGAGTGTACAGAAGCTCTAGGGGGTCTCTATTGCACCACAAATGTGGGGAGTGGGTGTGTATGTGGGTGAAAGATTGTCATACTCATAAGACCTCTGTTTTCAGAACAGAGTTAGCCAGGATTAGAGAGCACAAAGCTAGACAGGAGCACGTCTACTACAGTTTCAAGACCAGGAAGAACAGAGCTTGAACTTTCCATGTATGACATCCTACCAATTCTACCACGTCAAAATATCCTATGATATAACTTGAACAACGTCTTGTTCATGGGCACTTGACTTCAAATTTCTACTGTTTTGAATATTTCTATGGTTCACATCTTTATATACAGATATTTTCTTTAAAATAAAGGATATAAGCCTCTACGGGATGTTGGGTAATTATAGGCAAACTGGTTTCAAATGGGTTTTCCACATCATAATTTTTCCAGGATACATTCCTATCCTGGATTTCTTGACACCAGTGGTAACACAGGACTGCCATTATTTTCTTGTTGTGTGAGAGGACGCAAGACTTGTTTTAATTTGCCTTTTCATTGATATCTAGAGAAATAAAATGGTTTCCCTATTTGTCTTCTAATTATGTGTCCTCACTTGTGAATTGAATGTCCTATCCTTTGCCCATTTGAAAAGCAATTGCGTTAAATCCTTTTTTGGCCAGCCTCTCTTCTGGCAACTCTCCACATGCACATTTTCCCACAGGCTCTCTTTCTAATTTCTTTTTGCTTTGATCTATTGAAACCAAATCTTT
>PVJA010043626.1:0-16656 GCA_004027025.1 Myocastor coypus | reverse complement strand
GTTCAGGCTGGCCTTGAGCTCACTTTTGTAGCCCAGGCTGGTCTCGAACTCACAGCGATCCTCCTGCCTCAGCCTCCCGAGTGCTGGGATTACAGGCGTGCGCCACCACGCCCGGCCTACATCTGTTTATTTCTATCATGCCTAATCAATCTGTTTCAAAGATTTCTCATCAACAGGACTGCAACCAGTTCACAGGAAGCTGATAAAAACCATGTCAATAGTCCTCCTCCATTTGAGATAAAACTCCAACAAGAAGCACACAAAAATAGCAGGAATAACTAAGGAAGCGATGCACTGCCCGTTTTCTTTATCTAGCCATAGAGTTTGGAATGAAGGAATGTAAACTTGCCTAACCTGGGCTGAACCCAGTGCCTAATATCCTCATTATCCATTGCTGCCTCTAACAGCAACCATTGTTCACTGCACTTTTCCAAGCCTTGTCCTTGGGGTTCACTATACTTTCTCAAGTATAGAGAAAAATAGCTGCAACTGTCTTTCATGTAACAGTCCTGCAACTCTACAACTGTATGTAAGACCTCATACACTGTACAAGGGTCTCATCTCAGTGCCAGAGTGGTGTCTCTCAGGTTTGTTCTGAAATAAACCTGACCTGTGAAGCCTGGATATTTGTTGCTTTTCCTATTTTTTTCCTGATGCAAATGATAGTTTTAAATATCACCCTAACTTGCTATAGCCAGAGAAAGTTGCCCAAATTAAAAAGTAGAAAACTATGAAAAATATTTGAAGGTAAAGGCACCGGCATTGATTTCCTAATCAGAACTCCAATAACTCAGGAAATAAAAGCGAGAATTGAAAAAATAGAATACATCAAATTAAAGAGCTTCTCCAGAGCAAAGGAAATAATCAAAAGAATAAAGAAACAACCTCCAAAATGGGAGACAATCCTTGCTAGGTATTCTTCTAATAGAGGGTTCATTTTTAGAATTATAAAGAATTAAAAAACTAACATCAAAACAAGTAATCCAATAAAAAAAAATAAGCAAATGCAGCATTTGGGAGGCTGAGGCAGGAGGATCAGTGTGAGTTCGAGACCTGGGCTACAAAAGTGAACTCAAGGCCAGCCTGAACTGCATAATGAGATCCTGTCTCAAAAAGACAAAAAAATAAAATAAAATAAAATAAAATAAAATAAAAAATAAGCAAATGATCTGAACAGACCAATAAATACACAGAAATAGGAATAAATAAATATATATGAATGGGTTATATGTGGCCAATGAATATATACAAATATCTAGCATTTTTAGCTCTATGGGAAATGCAAATTAAAGCCTATCTTGAGATTTCAACCTACCCTAGTCCAAATGACTGTCAAAAGGCCAGCAAGATGGCTCAGCAGACTAAGTACCTGCTTGGGCAAAAGCAGGGACTAGGGTTTAATCCTTGGCACCATATGCTGCATCAGCCCTGCCCTAGGGCATACTGATCCAGCTACTGAGTCCGGGTATGGTGACACATGCCTGTAATCTCAGTGTGCTAGGGAGGCTGAAAACAGGAGGATCAGTATGAATCTGAGATGCATGGTAAGACCCTGTACCAAATACATTTAAAAACAAAATGACTGTCAAGAAAAAATACTAAGTGCTGGAAAAAGTGAATAATATAGGAAGTAAAGGAATCCTTATATTGTTAGAAATGTAAATAGTGCAGACACTATGAAAAAAACAGATTATTGTAGAATCATCACAAGAATCATATGCAAGAGTGCAAGAAATCTGTCCTCACACTAAAGACCGAAGAATCCAGCTGAGGGCCTGGACCCTAATATCCTGTGTGAGTCCAGCTGAAGACCTAGAGCTCATAACAATTCCTTTTGCAAGTCCAACTGGAGGCCTAGAACCCATGACGATGTCTCATGCAGGCCAGCTTTATTTATCTGCACTGAGAAGGCCTAAAGGTCAGTGGTAGAAGTTACAAAGTCTATGCCAGTGGGATAAAGGATCTCTGCTAGCAGATATTCCTTAAAAAAAATAAAACTAGTATACAATCCAGCTACACCATTGTTAGATATAACCAAAAGCCTTAGTATACACTGTGCAGACCTGAAAATCCACATTTGTCACAAAACTGTTTATAGAAGTTACATTACTTTAATAACATAGGTATATACCACTGGATGAGCAGATAATAAAAAATGTATATACACAATGGACTATTATTCAGCCATACAGAACAAAATTACATCTTTTGGAAGAAATGGATGGAACTGCAAATCATAATGTTGAATAAAATAAGAGACTCAGAATGACAAATATTAAATATTTTCATTCATATATGGGATAGGGCAGGGTGGGGAAAGAGATGTCCAGAAAGTAGAATGGAGATTAATAGATAAGAAGAAATGACAAAAGAGAGGTTGGAAAGGGTTAAAATAGGATAACAGGGAAGGTGGATATGATCAAAGCATATTATATGCATGTATAAAAATGTTAATATGAAGCCCATTGCAGAATTTTGTACATGTAATGTCATGGTTTGGATTTTTTGCAAGGGGAATGATACAGTGCAGGACACATTTTATAAGATTATTGTGCAATCATTAAAAGAATCATATACAAGAGTGCAAAAAATCTGTCCATATACAGGATCTAATAACCTGTGCAAGTCCAGCTAAAAGCCTGGAATCCATAACAATTACTCTTGCAAGTCCAACTGGAGGCCTAGAGCCCCAACAAAGGCACATGAAGGTCCACTTCAGGGATCTGTACTGGGAAGGCCTAAGATCAGTGGGGAGAGCCAGATGGTCTAGGCCAGTGGAATGAAGGATCCGCTGTGTTAGCAGTTGAGGAAATCTGAACTAGAATCAGGAAGCAACACTCAAGGTAGAAATCACAGCTCCCTTCAAAAGCACCATAGCCATCCTCAGCAACAGTGAGGTCCTGAGTTCTGTCAGCAATGAAAGAAGCTAAGTTCCAATTGAAAGCCAATGTGACAAGCTTTCCCAGAAGGCTGAGCAATGTACCATCTTCCCTCCAGTGCCAGAAAGTGGTTCTAAAGATAAGAACCAGAGCTTCCCCCAAATGAACTATAGCCATTTTCAGTAACAATGAAGGACTTGAGCTCCTCTGATAACAAGAACAGCCAAGTTCACCTGGAAATCCAGCATGACCAGGTCCTCCAACAAGACAGCCCAAAAGGATCAGCGGCTTTCAAAAGTTTCAAAAGCTTGCCTGAACAGCATCCCTAACAGCCACTTCACAACTTCTCCAGTTCTGTCTTTTATGCTGCTGGCAACAATCCTCAGGTGGGTCTCCTACACCCAGCACAATGCAAGTTCAGTTCAGCTGGGTATGCTAAGTTCACCACAGTTAAATCCACGATAGTTAACATGTGCTAATAACTGTAATAAAAACAAATGAAAACAAAAGTCAACAAGGATGAGAAAAACATTACTAACAGAATTGCCTTGCAAAATGTGCTAATGAAATTTTGTTTGGCTGAAGGGAAAAAAGCATATGAAAATACAGATGCATGGAAAGGAATAAAAACTGGATATTAAATAAGTGATAAGTATAAAACATTGTTTATCTTAAGTACTTTATAAGACAAATGTTGAGAAAACAATATCCATATGCAAAGGAAGAAATTATACCCTTATATATGCATGATATACAAAATTTTCTGGATTAGAACTCCAGAAACACATGAAAATTAAACAGCACTCTTCTCAACAACCAGTGAGTTACAGATGCACTTAAAGAAGAAATTAAACAATATCTTGAATTTAATGAAAATTCAAACACACCCTACAGGAATTTATGGAATGCAATGAAAACAGTTCTTAGAGGAAAATTTATAGCTCTGAACTCACACTTTAAGAAAACAGAATGGAAATAAATAAATACTCTCTGGAAGCACCTAAATCAACCAGAAATAGAAGAGCAAATGAAATCCAAAGCCCAAAGAAAGGAGGAAATGATAACGATTAGAACAGAAATTAATTTGAGACAAAGAAAATACAAAGAATTAATGAATCAAAAAGCTGGTTCTTTGAAAGATTAAATAAAATTGATAAGCCCCTAGCTAACCTCATCAAAAAGAGGAAAGAAAAGACTCAAATTCTAGCAATAAGGAATGAAAAGGGTGAAATTACTACAGAAACATCAGAGATTCAGAGGATCATAAAAAACTACTTTGAGAATCTTTACTCTCACAGAATTGAAGACACAGATGAAATGGACAGATGCCTAGAAAAGTACAAATTACCCAAACTCAATCAAGAATATATAACAACTCTCAATAACCCAATAACAGCCAATGAAATACAAAATGTAATAAAAAGCCTACCAACAAAAAAAAAGTCCGGGACCTGATGGATTTACTGCTAAATTCTACAAGAAGTTTATATAAGACTTACTCCCAACACTTCTCACACTCTTCAATGAAATTGAAAAGGAAGCAGTCCTTCCAAAATCATTCCTACAGGCAAGTATTACACTGATACCAAAACCAGAGAGAGATGCAACTTAAAAAGAGAACTACAGGCCAAATTCTCTGATGAACATAGATGTAAAAATCCTCAACAAAGTCCTCGCCACTAGAATACAACAAATCATCAGGAAGATTATACACCATGACCAGGTAGGATTCATCCCAGAGATGCAAGGATGGTTCAATAAATGCAAATCTATAAATGCAGTACACTACATCAATAGAGCCAAAGCCAAAAATCACATGATTGTCTCAACTGATGCAGAAAAGGCCTTTGACAAAGTCCAACACTCATTCATGCTCAAAGTCCTACAGAAAATTGGAATAGAGTGCCTCTACCTCAACTTGATAAAAGCCATTTACAACAATCCAACAGCTAACATAGTTCTAAGTGAGAAAAAACCGAAGTCTTTTACTCTCAAATATGGCATAAGATAAGGATGTCCTCTACCACCACTACTATTCAATATACTTCTGGAATCATTAACTACAGCCATTAGACAAGAAAGAGAAATAAAAGGAATAAGAATAGGTAAAGAAGAAGTAAAACTATCATTATTTGCAGACGACAAGATAATCTACTTGGAATACCCAAAAAACTTCACTAAGAAGCTACTAGAATTAATAAAAAAATTCAGTAGCATAGCAGGTTACAAAGTCAACACACAAAAGACAGTGGCATTCCTCTACATGGATAACAAACACACTGAGAGACAAATTAGAGAAGCAGTACCTTTTATGATAGCACCAAAGAAAATCAAATACTTAGGGATTAACTTAACTAAACAAGTAAAAGACCTTTTCAATGAAAACTACGCTACTCTGAAAAAAGAGATCCTAAAAGATTTCAGAAAATGGAAAGATATTCCCTGCTCCTGGATAGGAAGAACCAACATTGTTAACATGGCCATACTCCCTAAATTGTTACACAGATTTAATGCAATTTCTATCCAAATACCATCAACATACCTCACAGACCTGGAGAAATCATTCCTAAAATTTATTTGGAACCAAAAAAGACCCAGAATTGCAAAGACAATTCTGGGCAACAAACATAGGGCAGGAGGCATTACAATTCCTGACCTAAAGTTACACTACAAAGATACAATACTAAAATCACCCGGTACTGGCAAAAGAATAGACCTGAGGATCAATGGAATAGATTAAAAGATGCAGAAGCAAATACAAACACACTCAGCCACCTTATTTTTGACAAACAGACCAAACAGACTTACTTAAAGAAAGATAGGCTCTTTAACAAATGGTGCTGGAAAAACTGGCTCTCTACATGCTGAAAACTAAAACTTGACCCTAGTCTATCACCATGCACTGAACTAAAGTCGAAATGGATTAAAGATCTAAATATTAAAAGAGAAACATTAAGTCTCCTGGAAGAGAAAGTGGGAGAAAATCTTGAAGACAGTAGGCAAAAAGTTCATGGACAGAAAGCAAATTGCACATTTAACACTTGAAAGAATCAACAAAAGGGACCTCCTCTGGCTAAGAAATTTTTGCACATCAAAGGAAATTATGAACAGAGTGAAAAGACAACCCACATAAGTCTTCTTTCTAGAATCTACAAAGAACTAAAAACCATTAGGGTTCCAAAATTCAAAGACTCAATCCAGAAATGGGCATCTGAGATGAACACACACTTCTCAGACAAAGAAATTCAGCAAGCCTAGAAATACATGAAGAAATGCTCCACATCGCTAGCCATTCGTGAAATGCAAATCAAAACAACACTTAGATACCATCTCACCCCAGAAAGAATGGCCATCATAAAGAAATTAATCAGCAACAAATGCTGGAGAGGCTGTGGGGAAAAAGGAACCCTTCTCCACTGCTGGTGGGAAAGCAGATTGGAGCAACCATTATGGAAAGCAGTGTGGAGGATCCTTAAAAAACTAGAACTGGGATCCCCATTCAACCCAGCTATCCCCCTACTGGGAATTTTCCCAGAAGAACTGAAAACATCATACCATAGCGATATCTGTGCACCTATGTTTATAGCAGCCTAATTTGTAATAGCCAAATCTTGGAAACAACCAAAATGCCCATCATTTGAAGAATGGTTGAAAAAATGTGGTATTTTTATACAATGAACTATTACTCAGGTATAAAGAACGATAAGCTGGAAGACTTCATATATGAATGGATGTATATTGAACATATACTCATTAGTGAAATAAATCAGACCTACATGTGTAAATATCGTATAGTCTCCCTACTATAAGAATTCTAAAGAAATAAAAACTTAAGGGCATAACACAGTTGAATGTGTTATGGATAAAACAACGAAGCGACTGGAAGCAGATAAGAGAGGAAACATAGCAGGAGCAAAACCATGCACTTATGTACACAGGATGAATCAGATATTGGTCTTTAAGAACCTTCAAAAGGTTCATCATATTGATCATAGCACCATGCAACACTAGAACTACACTTGGAATGCATATCATTCTTCTCTTTTTGATGTGTACTGCTCCCAATGTAAATTCAGTTACTATTATACTCTCTCTCAAGTAAATGATTAACAAAAAAAGAGTATTAATTGAGGGTAAGAGACTGGGAAAAATGCTATAGGCTTGACAGGCTACAATTTTGTACATCCTTGGATTTCCAAATGTCTTCATAAAAATACTGTAACTTTTTATCACATTCTATAGAGTTATTAGAATATCAATGATTGTCAGAAAATATCAATATCAACTTCAAGCTAAGTGAAAGATGTTTGACATTCAGAAAGCCAGTGATGTTAAGCTCAATTACCTATGTTATAGAGTAATAGTATCAAGAAGTTTCTCTGCTGGAGGGTTGAGAATGTAAGTTAACAGACCATAAATTGGAGAAAAAGAAAGGCTATGAGGTTAGGCAATATTTTGACCCTAGCCCTTCAAGGTCAGTAAGGACTGAGGACATAAGAGAACATGTGCTGTAATATCCTATAACTCAGAGGTGTCCCAAATTTTCTGGTCAAGGAGATTATGGGACCTCAGAGGAAAGGGATAAATGAACTATAGTGGGTTTAAGCAGAGTTACCCAGAGAAAAAACATTCTCTCAGTCTTTCACAGAAAGCAAACTGGTTAAGCAACGGTTGTGACTCGTCCCGAAGGCTGATACTGACAACAGTTCTGCAAAGCACTGTACATGGTTCCAAAGTTAATCCTGAAGAGATTTGACCTTGGAAGATACAAAAGATGAATGTTATGTTATACAGGTCTTACTTCAACTTGCCCTTGATCACCCAGCGGAAAAACTTGAGGCATGAAATGCAGAGCTAGATTGGTGTCATGAGCTGTAGGAGGATTGGATCAATAGCCTCCAACATTGCCAGTTTCAATGGTGGCCCACTGCAATTGTGGAACATTGGACTGTGTATGCATCTGTTTCCTCTTAGTTCAAAGAGAAGAATTATTTTTCTTTTGTTTTCTTTCCTTACCAATACCAATTGGAAGGTGTGTCATGCCCATACCCTGTGCTCTGTATTACTAATGTGAGGACAATATGCAGTGCGTCAATTGTTGTGAATGTACTACTGATGTGTTGTCAAACTATCATGTTGATATTTCTTATTAAAATTAATTTAAAAAATACATGAATTAAATATGTAAATGTAAGACTGACTAGTATAAAACAGAAAAAAATGTAGTGGAAGACACTTTGCAAAGTTGAATTTCACAATACTATCTTAGATACAAGAGCATAAATGAAAAAAGGCAGCAAAATGAAAAAAGAAGAGGAACACTGGACTAAATAAAAATTTAAGGCAACTCAAACTTGAGTCCTGGTTTCTCACTTTCCTTCCTAGGCAGCATGAGTTTCACCAGCAGCACCACCACTTTCTCCACCAGCTACCAGTCCCTAGGCTTGGTACAGGCCCCTAAGTGGGCCAGCAGCACTGCCAGCATCTGTTCTGGCACTGGGGGCTTGGCTCCCAGGTCTCCATGTCTTGCTACCCCATCCTCCAGGGTGACATGGTATCCACCAGCCTGGCTGCAGGAGTAGCCGGGGGTTTGGCCAGCATGCCAGCATGGGCAGCATCCAGATTCAGAGGAGCCCATGCAGGGCCTAAATGACTGCCTAACCTCCTACCTGAAAGGAATGAGGAGCCTGGAGATGTATATTGGAGGCTGGAAAACAAGATCTGGGAGCATCGCGGGAAGAAAGGGTCCCAAGAGACTGGGGCTATTCCTTCAAGACCATTGAGGAGCTGAAGGCTTGGATTATCACCTGTTCTGTGGACAACACCTGTATCATGCTGTAGGTTAACTATGTTTGTCTTGCTGATGATGACTTTAGAGTCAATTATGAGACAGAACTGGCCATGCATTAGTCTGTGAAGAACAATATCCACAAGCTTTGCAAGGTCATCAATGACACCCGTATCACTCATTTTATTTTATTTAAAATAAAATAAAATCTATTTATTTAAAATAAAATAAAATAAAAATAAAATAAAATCTGGAGATGGAAATTGAGGCTCTGATGGAGGAATTGATATTCATGAAAAAGAACCATGGGGAGAATAGTCAGAGGCCTTTAAGCCCTGACTGCTGGCTCTGGGTTATCTATGGAGGTAGATGTGCCCAAGTCTCAGGACCTCAGCAAGATCCTGGCAGACATCAAGGCCCAGTATGATGTGCTGGCTCAGAAGAACCAAGAAGAGCTGGGCAAGTACTGTTCCCAGCAGACTGACCAAAACACCACAGTAGTAACCTCAAAGTCTGCTGAGGTTGGAGCTGCTGAGACTCATAGAGCTGAAGCCCATGGCCCTGTCCTTGAAGACTGGCCAGGAGTCCATAAGAAATCTGAAGATTGGCCTGGAGAACAGCCTAAGAAACCTGGAGGCCCACTATACTGTGCAGAAGTAGCAACTCCATGGAGTCCTGCTGCAGCTAGAGTTTGAGCTGGTACAGACGCAAACGGAGGGCCAGTGCCATGCCCAGGAGTATCAGGCCCTAATGAACATCAAGTTCAAGCTGCAGGCTGAGATCACCACGTACCACTGTCTACTGGAAGACAAGAGAGGATTTCAATCTCTGTGATGCCCTGGACAACAGCACTGCCTCAGTGCAAACCATCTAGAGAACTGCCACCTGCAAAACTGTGGACAGAAAATTAATGCCTGATGCCCCTTAATGACCCAGCAGAAAAGTTTAACCACAAGGCATAAAAAGTAAAGCAAAATTAGTATGCTGAGCTGTAAAAGGCTTAAATCCACAGCTTCCAACTTTGCCAGTTCTGCCAATAATCCACTACAGTTATGGAATATTGGACATGTATACAACTACTTTGTCTTCGTTCAATGAGAAGAAATTTTTGTACCAATAATGATTTAAAAAATTATCATGTCTGCATCCTGTGCTCTGAATAATTATTATGAGGACAACAACATGCATTGTATCAATTGGGAATGTACTACTAATGTGTTTTGAAACTGTTACAGTGTTGTTTCTTACCAAAAATAATAAAATAAAATAAAATCTTCCATAAAAAAAGAAAATTAGTATCTGAGACCAATGACACCAAAGTGTTGAGACACTGAGGCAGCAAGAGTAGGGTACCCTTTGGAAATAATGAGCAAGTAAAAATTCAGAGGTCACTGGATAAAAAAAAATTACAAAATTTAAAACTGCTGCTCATGAAAGGAAACAATAGAATGGGTCAATCTAAAGAATTAATGAAAATATTTACAAATCATATCCCTAATAAAATGCTAGTATTTGTAATGTATAATAAACTCCTAAAACTCAATAGTAAAGAACTTGATTAAGAACTGGTTAAATGAGTTAAGGAGACATTTCTCCAAAGAAGATACACAAGTGGCTAACAAGCAAAGAAAAGATTATCAACATCACTCCTCACAAAAATTCTTATCAAAATCAGAATGAAAGACTACCTTATACATTTATTTATTTATTTTTTTCTCATTTCAGAACCTCTGTTTGTTTATTCACTCGTTTTTATGGCCAGCTCAGAAATACTACCTTATACATTTAAATGGCTGTCGTGGGTGGAAAAAAAAGAAAGTAAGACGTAAGAAGAAATTCTGACACACATTATAGCATGCATAAAACCTGAAGATATTATGCGTAGTGAAAGAATCCTATTACAGGAGGATGAAAACTGGAAAATACTACTTATAGTAGGTATTTACAGTAATAAAATTCATAGAGTCAGAGTGAAATGGTGAAGGTTGAGGTGCTGAGAGAGAGAGATGGAGGAGTTGCTGTTTAATGGGTACAAAATATCTGTTTTGCAATATGAAAGGTTCTACAGATTGGTACCACAACAATATAAATAGAAATACTGCATAGTGTTAAAAATGGTTAAGATGATAAATTTTATCTCACGTGTATATTACATTTACTAAAAGTCAGTTGTCAATTTTAACAAAAAGTAATACACTGTAGGGTTGATAACATATGAAATTGTAAAATACATGACAAAACAATATAGAGGATGAGAAGGAAGTAGAAATTCATTGTAAGGTTCCTATGCTAGAAGGTGGTATAATATTAGTTAAAGGTAGATAATTTATGTACATCTGTTATAACCTGAAATGGAGTCAATAAAAAAAAAAACACAAAGCGGGTTGTAGCTGATTTATAGAAATTTGGCCAAACATTTCTGAAGACTTTAGCTCAATCCTCAGTACCAGAGAGAAACAAAACAAAGCGAACAAAACCATAAATAAGTATCACCAAAGCAAACAACAACAATAAAGGAGATAGAAAAGAAAGAAAAAATATTTGGTTAACCTAAAAACCAAAAAGAACGAAACAGAAATTTTGGAAATGGAAAGACTAATAAGTCAAATAAAAAATGCAACTGAAAGATTAAGCAGTTTACTAAGGTTACGTAGAAGAAACATTATGAGAACTTGTACATAAGACAAAGAGAAAAAAAAAAAGAGAACTTGAACATAAGATGGGTCAACTATTATCTATGGACAATAATAAAGAAAAAAATTATGAAGAGTATGCATAAGATCTCTGAGACAATATTAAAAGACCAAACTATAAGTTATAGATAGACGGGAGTGAATTAAAGTATATGGAAACGGCATAGAAAATCTATTCACTGAAATAACAGTGGAATAGCTCCACAATTCTTAGGAGTGATATGGACTTCCAACACTGGATGTATACAAAACTAAAATAGACATGACCAGAAAAGAACTGCTTCATCACATTTTTAAACCTCTAAAAGTTAAGAGAGAATATCAAAAGCTACAAGAGAGAAATGTGAAGTCACTTAGGAAGGGATATTTATTAGATTAACAGCAGATTTCTCATTAGAAACTGACAACCAGAAGGAGATGGAATGGTGTAAATAAAGTACTGGGGGGCGGGGGGGAATCTCTGTGAATCTATAGTACTGTACCCAGCACAGTTGTTTTTCAGAAACCAAGAGGAATACTTTCCAACATAAAAATAAACTAAAAGAAGTCTGAGTTTTAAGTCACTATTATTGAAAATGTGAAAGGAATCGTGCACATGAATGAGTTTGCAAAGTTAAACACAATCATAAGAGCACAGAATAAAGGAATCTGAGGAGTACATAAACAATGGAGAACTAGGACAGAATCAAATACAATAATACCTTGATTCACAATGACTTCTGTTTACAAACAATTTGGTTCACAAACAAAAGAATTCAACACTATATTAGTCAGTGTTTTACTTAGAGGAACAGAACAGATATAATATAAGGAACGGATATTAACACAAAATATACAATCTATAAGGAATTATACGATTGGCTTACAATAGTTAGCCACAGAGTCAGGTGAGAAAGCGTGCAGAGGGTGTCTGCACGCTCCAGACTGAAGAATTCAATCCCAAGGTCTGGACTTCACTGCAGCACTCTGGATAAGTCTCTATCCTTCGGCGGATGGGTCTGCGTTGGAAGACTGAAGTGTCTGTAATGGACGCTGAAGAGTCTGCGACAGATGGCGAAAGATCCAAGCTGGAGGCTGAAGAGTCAATGCTGCAAGCCAGATGATGAAGTCCAGGCTGAATGTGAAGACTGAAGCTTCTCCGATGAAGCAAAGTCTTGACTCCTTCCTCAGCCCTTTAAAAAGTCTCTTTGTGCTCAGTCATTCTGACATGGGCCCATTGTGTCCTAGGGTGGAACCAATCATAGCCCAGAATGGGCCCTTGATCCCGCTTTAGGGAGGAGCCAATCATATCCTAGGCAGGGCCTGGTCATGCTCCAGGAGGAACCAATTGTACCCCAGGGCGGGGCTCCCACCAACAGGGAACTGGGCCCCTGAGTCATCCAGACAAGTTGATACAATGTATCAACCACTACAAGCACCGATTTGTTCCCATTCACAAACTCCACAATGGCTGACAAAAAGATGACATAATTAAATAAAATTAGAGTCATTAAAGGAGATATTACAATATTCATCACTGATATCTACAGGATCATTAGGCAACATTTTGAAAAAATATTAGACAATAACTTGGAAAATCTAGAAGGAACAAATTGATAAATAGAAAATTGAATAAAAAGATGTAAAAAACAAATCGTGGCATACACCACAATACCAACTATGTGAGAAGCTGAGGCAGGAGAATATTAAGTTTGAGGCTAGCCCAAGCATTTTACGAGGACTCTCAAAATCTTAAAATAAAAGGGCTGGGCACATTGCTCAACACTCTCTGGGATCAATTTCCATTGCCATAGCAAAATTAAAAAAATAAATAAATAAAAGAAAAATAAAAAGTGAAAAAAAAAATGAAACTGTTGCATATAAACCAATGCCTTGGACTGGATAAATTCACTACTAAATTTTAACTGTCCTTTGTGTGTGTGAGTGTGCTACAGGGGATTGAATCCAGGCAATCTCGATCACTAAACTACAGTTTCAACTCCCACTCTAAAATTTTTATGTTTTGAGACAGTCTCACTAAGTTGCCCAGTTATGGCTTCAATTTATATCCTTCTGCCTAATCTTCCCGGAATAGTGAGTTTTATGGCTTGTGCCTGGATGTTCCCTCAAAGTGGTCATGGTAGTACCGAATTATCCCATGTGACTGAATCTACAGTGTGACTGATTCAAAGTTTAATGCTAGGATTAAGGTAGCCTGCATACCATATAAGGGAAAGAAAGTGGTTTGCTCTTCCTTGCTCTCTTGCTGGTTTTGGCATCTTCCACTCCCATGGACAGCCGCGTTGGTCAGAGCCAGTGATTATATAATCAAACCTCCACAAACTGTGAGCTAAATAAACCTTTCCTCCTTTACCTTGTCTTTCAGGGATTTTATCTCAGCAATGAGAAATGTAATTAAGACTCTGAGTTTACACTACAATGCCAGACTTTTTTTTTTTTTTTTTTTTTTTAAAGAACTAGTACTAATCCTCCTCAAATTAATCTATAAAATGGAAAGGGAATGAGCACGTTCAAATATATTCTACATTAGTATTGGTAGTATTAACCCACTACCAAATTCACTACCACACAAAGACATTTATGCACACATATGCACACACATACACATACCAACAAAAATTATAGACCATTATCTTTCAGGAATATAAATGCAATAAGCTTCAACAAAATATTTACAAATTGGATTAAACATCATCTTTAAAAGATCATGCATATGGTATGAATAAATTCACTCCTGGGATGTATGGTTGATTCAATACACACAAATCAATTAATGTAATGCAACATATGTGTAGAATCAAAGATACAAATCACATAATTTTAGTAGGTGAAGAAGTCATTGATAAAATTCAATATCCATTGATCAGAAGGACAGGAGAGGGAGTAGGGAAAAGACATGTAAACAGGATGGTTTGGACAACTGTACTGTGCATTGCCGCTGGTCTATGGAAAGGAGCAGATACTATTTAACTTGTTTTGTCCCCTTTTTTCAATTGTTTCTCCTTTTTTCCCCTTCATTTCTTATATATTTCTTTCTTCTTGAAATTTTACATGCATACATCTGGTAATATGAATACCTGACTGGAAGACAATGCTTTACATTATAACAAATACTGTGAAATTCATATCACTTTGTTAAGTAAAATTCTGTATCACTTGTAATTTTTCCATTTTAATACAATTCTGTACTCTATAAAATAAAAATTCAATATAAATTTTTTTTTTTTTTTTTTTTGTCTTTTTGAGACAGGGTCTCGCTATGCAGTTGAGGCTGGTCCTGCGCTCACTTTTGTAGCCCAGGCTGGTCTTGAACTTGCACCAATCCTCCTGCCTCAGCCTCCCAAGTGCTGGGATTACAGGCGTGAGCCACCACGCCCGGCTTTCAATATCCATTTTTCAAGAAAAAACCCTTCAATACATTAGGTATAGAAGAATCATATCTTGACATAATAAAGCCTATATGTGACATAGCCATTGTCATTTGGAATGGGGAAAAACTGAAAGCTTTTCCTTTAAAACACTAGGGAATCATGAAGAAATGCAAAATTAAAACTACATTGAGATTGCATCTTACCCTGCAAAAAATGGCCATCATCAAGAAATCAAAGACTAGCAAATGCTGGCAAGGCTGTGGAGTACTTCTACACTGTTGGTAGTAATATAAAGTAGCACAACCACTATAGAAATTAGACTTTGGAGATTCCCCAAGCAAAAGAAAGCAAAACTCCAGATTCCACTTTGCCCAGCTATTCCTGACCTAAGTATCTTCCCAAAATAGTTGAAGACATCAAATTACATTGATACATGCATGTCCATGTTTATAGCAGTGCAATTCATAATAGCCAAATTTTGGAAGCAGCCTGTTTATTTATTTTTATTTATTTATTTATTTATTGTCTTTTTGAGACAGGGTCTCGCTATGCAGTTGAGGCTGGCCTTGAGCTCACTTTTGTAGCCCAGGCTGGTCTCGAACTCGCACCGATCCTCCTGCCTCAGCCTCCCAAGTGCTGGGATTACAGGCGTGAGCCACCACACCTGGCTTTGGAAGCAGCCTGTTTATTAACAGATGAATAGAGAAAGAAAATGTGGCATTTACACACAATGGAGTGCTACTCTTCCAAAAGGAAGCATAAACTTGAGTTATCTATTGGAAAAGAGATGCATCTTGAGACCATAATGTCAAGTGAAACACTTCACACATGAGCTAAAATATCACATGGCTTCTCTTATATGTGAAACACAAATTATAATTAAAGAACAAAATAAAAGCTAATAGGGAGTAGGGAGACAGCTCTTCCTCAAACAGGAACAGAATAAAGAGATGTGGAGGTAGGGGGCTAGGGGATGAAAACAGGAACTAAGATGTGTTGTGTATATGTACCAACTCCACACAGGGAATGTATACACCGTGTGCCACAAAGGTGTACTGATAAAAAAAATAAAAGGAAAAGAAAAAAAGACATTCCAGTCAGGAAGGAAGAAGTCAAATTGTCTGTTACAGAATTGTCTATACATAGCTAACCTTGATGAATCTAGCAAAAATCTTGCCAAAATGGTAACAAATTCAGCCAAGTAAAAGGACATAAAAATCAAGATACAAAAGTTAATAGCTTTCATGTATAATAGTAGTGAACTCAATGCAAAAAATTCAGAGAAGCAGTCATTTGATAAAGAAGGGGACTGGCAGTTGGGGAAAGGAATAAGGAGAAATAATAAAGGGGTAGATAGGATCAAGCATGTAATATACATGAATGAAAATCTCATAATATAATTCATTATGTTGTCCAATTATAAGCACTAATAGTTATAATACAAAAATGCTTTAAAAATGAAGCAGACATTAAAATCTTTTAAGCAAAGAAATAAAAAAGGAGACCAAAAAAATCGGCAATTAAGTGTAAGAGAACTAAACACACTAATGAAAATGCTGCTTTAAAAAACAAACATCGGTAAATATTTTTTTTTAAATAAAGTTTATGTTATGGACAGCTCAGCCTGCCCTGGGGGTGGGGCTGGCAAACATGTGGTGCCAGGGATTGAATCAGGGTTCCTGTGGTTGCCTAAGCTTGCCTAAACAGGTGCTTTAGGGCACTGAGCTATCTCACCAGCCCAACCCTGGTAAATATTAAGAGCTTCATTTAAAAAAAAAAATTGAAGCCCCTGCGCCCCTCTGCCCCGCCTCTGTGTTCCCGCGACTAACTTCCTGTCCCAGCCCAGCCCAAACCCCACCGCTGGGAGCTGAGCCCGCGCACCGGCTGGGTCAGGATCCTTGGCCTGCCTTCCCTTTCCCCGCCCC
>PVJA010043625.1:0-16655 GCA_004027025.1 Myocastor coypus | reverse complement strand
CAGGAAGTTAGTCGCGGGAACGCAGAGGCGGGGCAGAGGGGCGCAGGGGCTTACCCGCGGCGGGTGCGCAGCGTATTCAGTTTTAATGTAGTTCATTTTATCAATTCTTTCCTTCATGATTTGTGCCTTTGGTATTATGTCTAAAAAGTCCTCACCATACTGAAATTCAAAAAGGTTTCATTTTATGTTATCTTCTTAGAGTTTTATGGTTTTGAATTTAGTTTCATGACAAATACTGAGTTAATTTTTATGACAAGTGTAAAATCTGTGTCTAAATGTTTTGGATTTTGCTAGTGCAAGTCCAGCTATTGCAACCACTTTTCAAAGAGAATATCTTTATTCCATAGTATTGTTGTTAACCTTTTTTCATTTTGTCTTATTTATCTTTTTATTTTCGTATTGGGTCTCGCTATACAACTCAGACCTGTAGTGATCCTCCTGTCTCAGCCCCCACCATGCTTGGAGTACAGGTGTGTGGCCATCACCCCTGCTTTTGGTGGCCAGGTCAGGGTGGGGCCAGCACAGCATGTGGTACAGGCAATCAGACACAAGTCCTTGGGCTTGTGAGGCAGGCCCTCAGACCACAGATCTATCTCCCCAGCCCTGTTGGGTATCTTTTCTCAAAGGACCATGGACTCTATATAAGGGGATCAATTTCTGGACTCCCTATTCTGTTGCACTGATCTGTCTTTCCACTCTCACCAGCAGCAGGCTCTCCTGATTATCATAGCTTTGTAGTGAACAAGGGAATTAAATAGCAGCAGTTTTCCAACTGTGCCCTTCAGTATTTGGTTGGCTGTCCTTAACCTGCTGTCTCTCCACATAAACCTTAGTACCCACATGCCACCATCTGCACAAAACTTGAGATTTTGATTGAGATTATACCAGACCTGTACCTCAAGTTGGAAAAACACTGACATCCTAACAATACGGAGTCTTATCCAGAAGTGTGGCATAGCTCTCTCTTTATTTCATTCCAGTTTGATCAGAATTTTGCAGTTTTCTGAATATAAAAATATTGTACCTATTTTTAGTTTTAAATGTAAATATTTAATTTTACTTAACATAAAGTATATTACTTTTAAATATAAATTACATTATGTGTAAAGATATGTATACTGTATTATAAAACATTTTTATTTCAAAGTTTACTTATTTAATGTAAATATATAGAAAAGCAAATTTGTCTTTTTGAGATGGTATATCTCCAATCTAGTTGTAATCCCTTATTAGTTTTAAGAGTATTTTGTTTTTTCAGGTCTTTCATATGTTTTACTCATAGAGAATCATGTCACTGATAAGCAAAATTAGTTTCAGTTCTTCATACTCTAGACGTGTGCCTCTTGCTCCTTTGTTTGTTTGATTGCAATATCCAGGACCTCCAGTTCAATATGGCAAACCAAATGTGACATATGCGTTCATATTCCTAATCTTGATGAGAAATCTTTGAGTTTCTCATCAGCAAATATAACACTAGCAGCAGGTTTTCTGTAGATGCTCTTTATCAAGTAGAGGAAGTTGCCCTCTATTCCTGCTTTGCTGAGAGCAGTAGCAATTTTTAACATCAATTTATATTTGTGCTATTACTACGGGCAGGGTAGATGTACTTTTAATTCAAAAAATATTGCCTGCTCTTTGAAGTTAGTTAGGCTGTCCCAGTCTTTTTATACAGCAAGTTGCAGCTCCTTAGGGAGTCATAAAATAAATTTAAGCTCATGGCCAGCATATTTTAATACAACAAAATAAAACAGAAGTTATCAGAGTCCCTTGCATATGAGAAAATAGGAGATGTAGTAGGCTGTGGGGTGAATTGCATTTATTTTTTAAGGGTCACGGTCAAAATTAGTAATCTTTGTAAAATCCTTAAGTATGAGTGAGCCAGAGGAAAATTTTAGGGAAAAATAAGCGCCCCCAGTTCTGTAGAGGAATGAACGTCAGAAGGAAAGAAATCCCCGTCTACCCAGGTGAGGTGACGTGAATATATGCTTGCCGGTTCATGCTTCTTACCCAGGTCTCTCAGGGGGTCTGGAAAGAGTAATCAGTAAGAGGCAATAAAACCCTGAGCAGACATGACAGACACGACATGCTGCCTCCGTAGAGGCAAAGCAGACACACCACAAACTAATGAAAGTACCCTGTACACTCCTACCCATCTCCAGAGGTCAAAAATGAGAATTCTTTTAACAAAAAAATCCGGCTGTGCGCGCCTGAAGCCAGTTAGCCTGTTGAAGACAGATGAGGTCATTTTTCAGCTGCTGCTTTCCCTTTCCTCTCCCGGAAGGCAACAATCCCAGACCCGCATGCTCCCAGTCATAGGCAGAACGCACTCAAATCTTTACCCAAGCCCTTCACCAAACCATTTGAAGCCTGGGATCCACCATCCTGTGTCCCCCAGCCCTATCTCTAACTCCAATTAGTAGTAAACAAAAGGCTGTCTGGTGTAATCAGCTCGTCCACCTTAAACGTCCCTGATAGGAGCAGTGCTTTGATTCTGCTCTGGAGACAGCAAAGCAAAGTCTTCATCTCTCATCCATCCTTATCAGCCAGACAGCAAACAAGCCAAGTTTCGGTTACAGAGTCCAGATTCGAAAACTCAGTTGCAAGCCTGATGTTTCACATTTTCCACAGCACCGCGCCACAGATCTTCCTGGTTTCATGCGAGAGTGCTTCAGATCCCATGAAACCAAAGCCAGGAACTGGTGAGACACAGTACGAGGCAGGGCGCCTTGGCAGGGCTGGCTCCACAGGGGAGTGGAAGCTCGGTGAACAGCATGTGCAACCCATTAACTCTGGGCTCTGAGGAGAAAGTCAAGGAGAAGAAGGAGACCGAGGTGGGAGGACTCGCTTTGTGGTTGGAGACAAAGCTTTAGGCTCCCCCTAATTCACAGAGATGAAAAGAACTGACTATTTGGGGGGCTTTGCATACAGAGAATTTGGAAGTATTTCTGCATATTCATTTAGCATTTAATAACCATAGTCTAAAAGCTTTCATTTAAAGTTGGATGATGGGCCAAAAGGCTTATTGTTCTACTCATCCCCTTTAAGACAGAGATAGAATCGCAGTGTGTAAGTCTCAGAGTTGTGTATTGTTTGCTTACATAGTATGTTATTAATTAGTTAATTCCCAAATAATTTTGGCATGGAATAGAGGGTAGAGTCTAGGTCTTAAACTTTCTAGATGGTTGGAAGAGCAATATTTCTATTTCTCTCGAAAATGACTCATCTTCCAGAAAGCTTTTCATTATAAGGCTGTGGGGTTTGCCTATTTGCCATATGGTAGCAGAGCTAACTCGCCCTTAGATTACTGTACCCAGGTTAGCACCATTAGATGTTATGTGTGGTCCCAGGAGTAAGACAAGATATGCAAAACAGCCAAGCCACTACCTCTTCTTGGCCAGAACCCCTTTAAGTAGTTCTATTTAACTAAGATCAAATTAAGAGTAGATTGAGCTTAGATTTAGATCAAGAAGCTGGCTAAAAAATAACCTACCCAGCTCTATCGGGCAGGAATGCTTTAGGCAGCATTCAAAAGCAAGCTAATAAGGCAGCATTAACGATGACAAGAAAATCATGCATCAAGACATTTTAGGGGCTGGGGAGATAACTCCGTGGCACAAGTGCCTGCCTGGCAAGTGCAAGGTCGTGAGTTCGAACCCTGGTCCCACAAAAAAAAAAAAAAAAAAAAGACGTTCCAGGCTGGTGGAGCAGGCTGTCATGTTCACAAGGTGTCAGGCTCTTTTTTAATGATGACTTTTTTAGTTAACAAGTTTTATTTCTATTTTATTTTTATTATTCTGGTTTATTAGCGCCCAAATGTGGTCCATGAGGCTTCCGCTCCATGGGGGAAGTTGGCCCACAGAGAGAACACATCTTAATTCCTTTTTTTCTATCCTTTTCCCCTTTACTCCCTTCCCTTCCGGACATTCCTTGATTCCTTCCCCTTGGTTTTTGTCCCTGTGTGGAGTAGCCGATGTCTACATGCCTGCTGTGGTCCACATACGTAGCACCCCCCAGTTCCTGTGTTTCTATGCTTTATCCCATCCCTCCCTCCCTCTTCCCTCCCCACTTCCTCTGTTCCTTAGGCCTCTTCACCTTTGAGAACAATCTATCTCCCTACTTAGTATCTCTCTTTTATTTTGCTCTTTATTTTTAATCTGGGCTTCTGGTACAAAAGAAATGCTGTGCCATTTAAGCTTCTGTGTCTGATTCCCTTCACATAACATTGTGGTCTCACTGTTCCTCCACTGCCCATAACTTCTCGTTTATCCTTCTTCATGGCATAGTAGTACTCCACTGTGTATGAATACCACATTTTCTCTGGTGGACAGATGGGATGTGTCCCAGATGTAGCAGTTATGCATGGTGTTGTTGCAAACATGGGTATACATGTATCTCTGCAATACAACGCTTTGAACTCTTTCAGGTACATATCTAGAAGGGAAATAACTGGTGAATGAAATTTAAAGTTCGGGTTTATTGAGGAATCTCCATAATGATTTCCATAGATATTGCACTAGTTTACTCTCCTACCAGCAGAGTAGAAGGGTTCTTTTTTCACCTCAGTCTATTCAGCATTTATTATTATTTGATCTCTTGATGATGGGCACTTTTTTGTAAATTAAGACAGAATCTCAGTGCTGTTTTAATTTGTATTTTTCTAATGGCTAGAGATATTGAGTAGTTCTTTTCATGTATCTATTGGCCATTTGCACTTCTTCTGTGAAATATCTAGTAATTTCTTTAACCCACTTTTTGACTAGGCCTTTCATCTGAATGGATCTTTTCTTAAAATTTTTATGTATTCCTGATATGAGTCCTCTGAGGAACCAGTAGAAGCGAAGCTGCTTTATCTGTTCCAAACTCCTAAAGACACAGATCATTGTTCCATGCTGCAAGATGGCTGCTGCTTCTCCAGCCATCATGTCTATATTCAAGGCATGAAAAATAGGAACTGTTGACATTGGGAACACATGCTCTTTGTATAAGGATGCTTCCAGGTATGGTGGAACATGCCTGCAATCCCAGCATTTGGGAGGCTAAGGAAAGAGGACTGACACGTACTATTAGACAAAGAGAAATTTACCTTCAGGATACAAAAAACTTCATGGGTAGGGTTGCAATGTCCCAAAACAGTGAGCAATAATTAGCATGCCGATTGCTCGAAGGGGATTTTGTAAGAAAACTACACTCTTCGGGTAGCTCCTCAGAGTCGTTCCATCGTAACTGGGGCAGTCATGCCCCACCATCATTTTCAGTCCTTTTTCTGACATATTGGTTTCTCTCGGGCTCCCTCTGTGCTCTGCAGAATGTGGTCACTTCACAGATGTTTTCCTGAAGGAAAATGAGAAGCATGGTGCTTGTCCTCTCCACAGTGACCCTTGTGGGCTTAGTGGACTAGCAACTTAACCCAACCACAGGTCATTACTACAGGTTCTGATCACAGTAAGCAGGGCAGGGAGGACATACTTCATTGGGGAAGAGCTGGTTAGTCTGTGGATGATTTCAGAGCTGGATTAGGATAGTGTGCATATCCCAAGCATGCCATGGGGGTGGGGGTGGGGAGGTGATCCTCAAAGGAAAGAGACAGTTTATCCTCGGTATGGATTTTTCCAAGAGAACTCCACAGATCACTTGACACTTCTCCTCTTAGGAAGCTGGGTCTACATCCCTTCCCATTAAACCTAGATATGTTTGTGCCTTTTGGACCAACAAAATATGATGAAACTGGATGTCCTGTGAGCTCCAAAGTAATGTCAGATCATGTCCATCCTGCTCACTTATTGTTAGCGTTCTGACCCATGCAGACACCACCTGTATATGCTCTAATGGACTGTTTCTCCTAAGCCTACCCTCTGTCATGCCAGTTGAGGTACCAGGCATTCCAACGAAGTCTTCAGAGGAGCCCTGTCTTTCACTGTCCTGTGTCAGTTCCAGATGGGATGTAGATGCTGCTATACCATGCCCGCCATGGCCTAACCAAATTCCTGTGCCACAGAACCTATATTACAAAATAAGTACTGTTTTATACCTATGACTTTTGCAATGATTTGTTACACAGTAATAGATAACTGGAACATTTGGCTCACAAACGGGACTTAACCTGCCGTTCTTAGTTTCCTGTGGCTCGTATTCTCTGCTCTATTAATTACTCCGGCCCCTGCCCACTGCTCATGCCTTAGCCATGCCTGGCTTAACAGTGCTTGCTCAGGGTACATGCTTTGTGTCTCTGATGCTTCCTCACTGCTAGGCACAATACCGGACTCCCACAGACTAAAGGAGGAGGGGTTTATTTTGGCTCACTTTTTAGAAGTTTGAGTCCTTGCATGGTTGGCTGGCTCCAGGGCTAGAAGATAGGGCAGAAGAGCACAATGGAGGAAAAGCTGCTGACTTCATGGTGCCTAGGAAACAGAGAGAGAGAGAGAGAGAGAGAGAGAGAGGAGAGAGAGAGAGAGAGGATGCACAGGGAGGTAACCCTCCAGGCCACACCCCCAGTGGCCTGTCTCCTCCCATCAGTCCTCTATAGTCCTCTGACCCCCAATGCAGAGGCAGCTCCACCGCCCTGTAATTCAATCAACTTTTAAACAATGAGGCTTGCGTGGTGTTTTAGACATAAACCATTGCAGTTTGCTTGCATTCATTTTCAGTCAAATGCACACTGTGAAACGTGTGAACACACTTCACATCAGCCTGTTGAGGGCTAGAATTAGTCCTTTGGTCAGAACAGACCTGAGAAGTCTAGACATGCCAGACTTCTAAAGGGTTACTCTAACAAAAGCATCCCCAAATGAGCCCCACATCTTGACCGATAGTGACTAAACCAGGAGCCATGCCTGACCTAAAAACAAATCCCAAATTGTCTGAGAGCCTGCAAGCCAGAGCTGGCCACAAGGAATGATGGTGACTCACTGGGCCGATGAGATGCTTTCTCCAGGAGCTGCTGGACTCAAGAGACAGAGAGGCAGACAGACAGGCGCGAAGATATGAGCACGCACCCACGCACACACACCCCGTGGGAGGGACTCTTGGGAGCTGACAGTGTGCTGTAGATAGGTCCAGGCATATGGAAAAAGCAATAAACACAAGTCTGGAGACAGCAACAGCCTTGTGAAAGATGCGTGAGAGCAGAACAAAGTCCTGAGTAAGCAGAGGCTATAGGACGAACAGAAGGACACTTTCTGGCACTTTCCACCAGGCCCATGGCTGGAGCCAGGAATGGACGAATAGAGAGAAACAGGGCTCTAGCAATCAGTGACTGCTAATTGCAAAGGGAATTACAAAACACACAGGACACCAGAACTATGAGGCATCCGAGCCTTGGTCCAAAGGCATCGTCTCAAATATAAATTGGTTCTGAGAAGGAAGTCAATTTCCATTAGATCGGAGAGTGGTAGCGTATTTATAAAGCGATTCTGAAGAGTCGCTCTCAGTCTGCAGCACACACTGTTCCTCTTCCCCACCGATTCTCCCACCTCGTAAAGTCCTACCATAGAAAAACCTCAATATGTGGTACGGGCTTCCAGGCCTGCCCACTTGTCCACGCCCTGCCAGCGCCGAATGCTCGCCCATCTGCAAGTCCAGAGGGCACAGCAGCTCTGGCCCTCTAGTCCTAGCTGGAGCAATGTCTGGGTTCTTCTTAGCAGGTCCCTTCATCTGTCCCTGGGTTTTACAACATGAAGCCATCACAAACTGGCCCATAAATGCCACAGGGGTCCCTGCACGGCTCACCCAAACCACCCAGTTGGGATGTTCCGCAGCTAGCAAAAGAGCTGAGTGCACCCCCACATGGCCAGTTAATCTAACAGAAAACCAGAGGCAGGGCAGGGCCCCCGGGGTCCACAGAGAAGGATGTAGAGAAGGCAGCAGCCCTTGGGGAGGAGCTGAGCTCATGTGACGCCTCCCTATCCAGACCAGCTCATCTCCAAAGATTTTCCAAGGCAGCAACCCAAGGAGTCCATAAAACAGCCTTGGCCCTGCCCCCAGCATCTTAGAATGAGTACAGCTCAGCTGGGTGGGAGCAAGAGAAAGCCACCTCTCCTCTGGAGCTAAGGAGACCAGGGCTTGCTCCAGAAGACATCCAGGGATGAAGTCCCACTGGGCGACTTGGGGTGGGGAGTGTCACAGAGCCATGCCGGGCTAACAGCCTACTCACTTGAGGCCTGAGGAGAAAATAAGCAATGCGGCTACCCTTGCAGGCCTCTCTTGCTTGGCAGATGTGCACCGCTGCCAGCCCCTCAGTGTGACAACACAGGGCAGGCGGGGGCCAGGGGGGAGGCTGCCAATGGAGAAGGATTGGCTCAGACATGCTGTTAATGCTCAACCATCTTCCTGGAAGGGCAGAAAAGATGGCACAGAGTAAGCCTGCCTTGTGGGGTGGATCTGGTGAAGGCGAGGGAGGAATGGAAGCAATCTCTGTCTACACATGTGCCCTGTTTCCTTGAAAATCCCAACCTAGGTGCCCCCAGGGAAATAGAGCAGGGAGGCATAGGACAATACCTGTGTAATACACAGGCTTAGCTGCGATGAGGAGGCACAGTGATAGGGCCGAGAGCACTGGGCAAACAGGGTGACTTCACAGGTGCAGCATACTGCATGTGTACACTGGTAATAAGCGTTACGAGCAGCCTCTGCAGGGCTGGAGTTTATGAACAGAAGATTTGCTTCCACGGCTAATTAATGTTGGTGATTACATCCTTTCCCAATCATGCTCCCTTTATGAATGGCCTAGGAAGAAACTGAAACCCCCTCCGGCTTTGGTTTTGACCTTTATTGACCCCTCTTTATCCTGAGTCTGGTCGAGGCAAGGCAGCATATACAGCCAGATATAATTTAAAGTATGTACCTTAGTACATTTTACCACTTGCAACCCGGTTCAGTGTTTAATCATTGCAGAAGGCAGAGAAGATGCGGGGCAGGCGTGAGAGACAACAGCTCCAGTGCTAGCGCCCTCTGACCCAAAGAAACCAACCGCTTGGATTTCGCTATCAGCAATTGCACAGAAGATGAGAAATTCCGATAAGTTCCCTGAGCTCAAGGCCCCTCGATTCTCATTCCAGCTCAGCCCCAACCACGTCCCCTGGGGACTGCAGCGCTGACAGCCTGTCACCGACCAGCAGGCTCTGAAGCACAAGCACTGCAATGCCCCATGTGGGAGACAGGGTCTCTTAGCCAGAGTGCATTCTGCCAAAGCCCGTCCGGCATCACCACAGGCAGGAGACAACTCAGGGAGTAATTAGAGTCAAATCCTGAATCCCCAAATCCTGTTCCTATATCCCAATTTTGTGCTTAAGGTTTTAAAAAGACTGACAACTGCATTACCCAGATCTGTTCAAGTTGGAAGGGCCACCGTTTCCCCATAAGGAATGTATTTATTATGTATCCCAAATGTACACCAAGAAAAAGCTGGGGCAGCAGCTGCAGGGGACCAGGCTCAGTCTCTCGGGGCAACAGGTCATCAGCCTTCCTCCTTCCTCTCAACCCCAGGTCCCCAACCACACACCCCCGAGCTCTAGGCATAGAGAATACTGCTCCTGGCAGGGTGCATAAGCCCAGGGCCCCAGGGACATATCCAGTGACAACTGACATCCACAGCAGCGGACTGCACCAGACATTTCATAGACACGATCTCTTTTCCTGTAACAGCCCTATAAGGCTGATATTACTCTCTCAGTTTTACAAATAAAGTAGTGGGTTCAAATAAGCTGGATAACCTCTCTGCAGTCACACAGGAAGTTAAGAGAAATGTCTGGGTACTCCCAGAAGCAGACCGTGAGGCAAGCCTTGCCTTGAAAGTGCTTCCTTCAGAGTGCTTCCTAGGAAAACTGAAAGAGTGGGGAAGTGGGACCAAGAAGGGGGAAAGGCCAAGGAAAGGTGTGATGACCAAGGATGGCCAAGTGTGAGTGCTGAAGGCAGCCACAGGGCAGCCACAGGGGCAGCCACAGGGGCAGCCACAGAGGCAGCCACGGGACAGCCACGGGGGCAGCCACAGGGACAGAGGAGCAGGGGCATTTATACCCTGCAGTAGTTCCAGTCTTCTCAGCTAAGGATGCCTGCTGTGATGCCTCCTGTGGGGGTGGAAGCCCTGGTAGCTTCCTGTTCCTCCAGCCCTTGAGTTGCAGCAGGCTAGAGGAAGTCCTGGCCAACAGAAGCCAGTTCTGCTTGTTGAGATAAGAGCAGGTTGACAGCTGGTACTTGCAGTAGGAAAAGGGACTCAGCATGAAAGGAGCCTGACCCCAAGAGCATCCCAAGTGTCCTTCTCTGCTGGCCACGACACAGACACAGGCACATTCATAAAAACATGGGTCCTCCACTCGCCAGGGCTGCTGCTTCGGGCCTCAGCTACAGTATGCATGGACACCAGGCCGGGCCCTGGTGAGTCCCAGCTTACTGCTGTTACAGGGAATCAAAGGGGGGCGGCCCAGTGATCACAAGGGGTAGCCACAAAGAGCCTCAGCTTTCAGCTTTTGGCCGACAGAGATAAAATTAAAGAAAAGAAAGTTGTTCCTCCTTCAAGTTAAAATTCACAGATCCAGACAGTCTCCAACGCACTGTGAATTAGTATTTTGTACATTTCCTGTAGCTATCTTATAATTAGTCCATTTACATTTTGTAGCACTTCTGTGCTAGGCCATTTTTTGGTCTATTTTTAGGATTAAATCAATAGATTATAAATAGAATGAATCAGTGCTTTAAATCATAATGGTCCAAATATGTTCTCTGCTAGAAAGGTTTAAAGTTATATTATTTTGCTGTAAAATTTTGATGTTCCTCATCCGTCTGATATTTTTATGATTACATTTTTGTTTATAAAAATTCAAAACTATAACATTCTTTTGGGGGGTGGATCAAACTCAGGACGTTGTGCTTGGAAGGTAGGTGCTTATGCCTCTGAGCTATCTCCCCAGCCCACTATGACATTTCTTACTAAAAGTAGCACTCCCCTTAAATGCAAATTGTTTTACACAATTTTGTGTCAGCCTCACTGGTTGCACAGCGCTGTGCTGAATGCTGACATCTAGAGGGGGAAGATCTGCTCTCTGTCTAGTGGGGAAGGCAGCCCCTGCCTGGAAGGTAAGGAGGTGGAGGGAGGAAACGCAGGAGTCAGCAGCAAGTCACAGAGGATCCCCGGGCTACGCTGAAACTCCACACAGCCAGCTTTAAAGAGATTGAATATAATTATCCTTTCAACCACCCCATGTGTGAAAGGAGGTGGCAACTTCAGCATCTAAAGGCAAACTCCTCGTAAGGTGCAATAGGATGGACTTTGGCATGCGTGGCAAAGAGCCGGCTGGTGGGGGCACCGCTCTAGGTGTCTCCATAGAAACAAGTGGAAGCCAATCCTGCACCATCACCTCTGGTGTCCCTAAGTGGGACACCCTTGGGTTTGGGACACAACAAGGAGGATGTATATTCTTGGCCCTTTGTATGGGAGCACTGCCTTTAGCTCTCCAGAGAGAACCTGGCAGAGAGAGTTAAATCGCCCGTTTGTTTTCTTGGTGAACTGATTGTCTAGGAAAACTGTTTCCAGGGCCGGCAAGATAGCTCAGCAGACTGAGCACCTGCTTAGTCGATCCCTGATACCACGTACTTGGCCAGCTCCGCCCTCGTGTGTGCTGATTTGGTGGCAGAGTCTGGGTGTGGTGTTGTGCACCTCCCATCTCAGGGCTGAGGAGGCTGAAAATAGGAAGATTACTGTGAGTCTGAGCTGCTTAGTGAGACTGTGGACCAAGTACATAAATTAATAATAATAAATAATAATAATAACTGTTTTCCCTCCCACCAGATCCCTGCTCTCTGTGTCCCCTTGCCCAAAGCTTGTGTCCTCTGGCTTCTGTGGGGACTCTCTTGCCCCTTCAGGCTAAGCCTTCTGGCCATGCCCCTAGTTTTCTAGAAAGCTATTACAGCTGAGTATCTCTATCCCCCAAAATGTACACGCTGAATGCCTAGCTCCCAAGATGGTGTACTAAGAGGCAATTAAGTCCTGGGCTGGAGCGGGCTCACGCAGGGATGAATGCCCTTACGAAAAGGCTAAAGCAAGCCATCTTGCCTCTTCTACCAAGTGAGGACACAACGCCAAGTCACTGAAGAACCAGGCCTTACCAGGCACGTGTCTGCCAGCACCTTCATCCTCGCCTTCTCAGCTTACAAAACTGTGAAAAGTAGATTCTCGTGTTACAGGCCACTCAGTCTATGGTGTCCTGCTACAGCAGCCCAAATGGACTAAGATGGAAACATTATCCAAAAGCATCAGAAATGGAAGATGGGAAGACAGCAGAATTCTCAAGGCAAGAAGAACAGGAAGCATTTCCTGTTCATTGTGGTGATCCACTTCCTGAGCTCACCCCTGCTTAGATGGGAACTCAGACCCTTGAGCACCAGAAACCTCATCCCTGCCCCCAGCAGGGTCAGCATTGCCCAGCTTTGGAGGGAGTGGAGAAACAGCCCCAGGCTGTTATGGGTAACCGGTGTGCTCCCTTCAGCTCATTTGCTGAAGCCCCGATACTGTGATGGCTTGCGATGGGCCTTTGGAGGGTGACTTCATAGAGCCAGAGGAGACCCTGGTCAGAACGAACCATTCTGGCACGGTTGCCAGCCTCCAGAAACACAAGACCACTGTCAGCCCCATGAGGAGCTTCGCTCTATTGAATTTTGTTTAATAGCCTCAGCTAAGTATGACCCAGATTCAAATCATTTTTAAAAAGTGGTGCAGTTTCTTAACCCATTTTATTCTCCAAAATCCTTTCTGTCCCTTAAGTAACCTGAGATGCTGACCTTGTGGTGTCCTGATACAACTCCCTGCCCCTAGAGTACAAGCCGAGGCACAGAGGGCTGCTGCTTATTACCCTCCTCTGCAGCAGTCGCCCTGCCTGAACAGTTCTCCAAGAGGAGCTTTCCCTGGTCACATAATCAGAATCCTTTGGCGTCTGAGCTGTTCAGATTCCTGCCTTTCCCTCCCTCCTCAGGGGAGAGGAGGAGGTAGAATTCAGAGTCTACCTCCCCATTCAGATCTGAGGCTCACTGCTCTAAGGAGTGTGATGAAATTCTTTTCCTTCCCAGTTGAGCAACTGGCTGGTGTTCTCACCACTTGGGACCCCTCAGTCGCTGCAAGCCTGTGTCCCCCCTCCAGGTCCCAAGAGGAAGCAGCACGCTGGCTCCACGCATCTGTCTTTCATCCGTGGAGTGCGCGCTCTCCTCCCTTCCCCCAACTCATGGCCAAGGGCCCAGCTGGGCAGCAAGTCCTGACTGCCCAGAGCTCTCCAGTCATCTCTTTAAAATTCATTACCCAAAATGGCACAAATGACCATTTGGAGTCGCTATCATATTTCTCTGCGATGCGACACTCCCCCAAAAGGATCATGTGTAGAGAAAACGTGCCCCTTGGACAGAGATGTTATTTCAGCCAGTGTCCTCTTTCAAAGGGTTCCCCCTTTATCTCAGCTATCAAATTGTTCCTGGTTCCATAAAAGCAAGGTGGCTATTGTGATGGAAATTTACACACACAGTGTAAATGCCCAGCTTGTTATTTGAAAGAAGCTGCTGGCCACTGAACGGCTCAGGTGTGTCCAGGCCCTTCATTGGGCGGTGGATTCAAAGACTGGCCTTGAAGCCAATCCCTCCCTCTTCCTTATTCAGGTTACAAAGGTCATAGAGGAAGCCAATACTGAGGCCTGCTGAGTGCAGGGAGTAGGGCGCCTCACCCCTTTCCAGCGTGGAGCTGGCTGCCAGGCTGGCCAACACCTTGCGCTAGTTGTGCGGCTCTTTGTCTCTTGGGAAAACACAGTGCTTCGCTTACAACTCTAACCTCGCTTTTTTGATATTTATTTTTCCTACCTGATCACTGACTTCTCTTCTCAAGTGCCGTACTTTATAAAAGGTGAAGATCTCACTCTGGGTCCACAACCATGAGAACAGAAAACCCAATCTGTGAGCGGCAGACCAGCATCATTCTCGATGGAGAACATGTCTGAGCAAGCAGTGCAGAAAATAAAAAGGATTGCAAATCAGGCAAGAACGCAGAGTCACAAGCAGGGAAAGGAGACTGCTTCACGCATGAGACACAGGCATTTTTGACAAGGATACACAGTTGTGAACACAAAGAGACTGTGCCCTGAGAGATTTCATCTCATCTCTTAGTCTTTCTAAGACTGACATTCTTATAGGACCAGGATCTGTGAGCAAGGTGGTGACAACTGTCGTGTGGGGATTTTTTTTGGTCACTTGTTTATCATCTTTACAGAAATGTCCTCTCAAGTCTTTTGCTTATTTTTAAACTGGTTTGTTTTTGATTGGATAGTAAGAGTCTTACATTCTAAGCACAGGGTTTTAAAAATCATATACATGGTTTGCGTATATGCTCATAATGATGTTCTTTGAAACAAAAGTTTTTAACTTTGATAAAGCCAATTTCTCTCATTTTTTTTCTTTTGTGTTCTATCTTTCTGGTGTCCTGTCTAGGAAAGGTTTTTTTGTATCTAATAGACATAAATGTTTATTCTTACATTTTCTTCTAAGAGTTACATACTAGTTCTTACATACTGGTCTATGATTATTTTGGATCAATTTTTGTGTACAGTATGAGAAAGAGTCTGGCATCATTCAGTGATCTGAGAAACATAAATATATGTATTTTGGGGAAGGGTCTACAGGATATTTAGGGTCTCACTATGAGATCAGATGCCTAGTGATCCGCCTGTTTACAGCCTCCCAAGAGCTGGGATTACAGGTGCACACCATCACACTCATTCTTTGAGCAACATTTTTTTAAAAAAGACTGTTCTCTCCCTCATTTGATTGTCTCCTCCCACCCCCGGTTTTTGGAAATCATGCAACATCAAAATCTGAAAAGGGAATCACCTTATCTACTGGTGAGTGGTATGAAGTACAGTCTTAATACTTGCACAAAATTGACTAGCCACTCCATCCATATTGTCTCTGCTCCCCAGGGGTAGTAGACACCCCTCTTCTTTAGGGCCATTATCTGAATGGGATTTTACAGCTCTAGTCACCTGAGGCAGTTGAAGTGTCACAAAAGCCATCACCAGGGGGAGAGCTGGGAAAAGATGTGCTACCAGGAAGTCAACTGCCAGAGACTCAGATTCACTGGCTTCCAATGGGGCTCTAAGTGACTCTTTGTGTGTGTGTGTGTGTGTGTGTGTGTGTGTGTGTGTGTGTGTGTGTGTGTGAAGGCTGAAAACTTCTGGAACTGAGGACAGCAAGGATTATGTCATCTTTGACATTGTGTCTGCATCCTTGTCTGGCACTTGGTGGGTGCTCAGCCTGCATGTAGCACGTGAATTACTGACTCTTGTAGATAGCTGGGAAAACCTTCCCAGGACCTGGAGGCCTAAGCTGGCACTGCCCAAGTGACCCGACCAGGACTTGTGAGGCGCTTGGTGCTATGGGAAATAGAACTCAGCCACAGAGCTTAGCTCGCCTCCTTGGGGTGATAGATCTGGGTGCATACAACAGGAAGGATCCATCGCACAGAAATGAGTCACTCATCAAGAGGAAGGATTCCTACGGTGGAAGTGCTCTGGGCACTTAGAGTGTCACAGGCTGACTAGAGGGGCAGAGCTTAGGCTTTGTCCTGGGAGGGGGGGTATCAAAAGCTTATTCTCCTAGTTCAAGGCCTCATGTGTACACAAGGATGTAAATGGCTGGGTAGGGTTTGAAGGGAGAGCAACCAGGAATTCTGGGCCTAGACTTCTGCCCAAGGAGGATCATGAAGGCCAGTGGAACAGGGTAGGTGAGACAGGAGGAGGAGGAGGAGGAGGAGGAGGGGCTGGAAACAGCTGCAGGGACCAGATGGTTTAGGGCCAGGCAGTCCCTACACTAGCTTTGTTTTTACTGACTGAGACAAGTTGACAACCACAAGCAGGCTTGTGACAAGCTCTGGCTTCCAGGGGGCCTCAAGGGCAGAAATCAGGGCATCAGGAAAGAGACTGATGGCCCTGGATGATAACAGTGGCCCAGGACTGGGGAGAGAGCTCAGCAGCATAAGCACCAGCCTGGCAAGCGTAAGGTCCTGAGTTCAATCCCCAGTACCTAAAAACAGAAATAACAGTAGCCTGGATCAAGGGAGCAAGCTTAGGAGAACAGAAGGCTGTTTCTATGCTTTTAAAGAGTTTACTGTGGACAACGCCTTATAACTCAGCCCACACAGGTATCTCAGGAGGTAGGATGGGCATTCTCTTCCCCAATGAGAGACGCAGGCACAGAAATGCTAAGTCGCTCACCGAAAGCCACACGGCTCCTACCCTGCCTTTTTGGATTCACCTCCCAGCCCACACCATGGGCCACTCAACCTAGGGACTTCCTCTGTCCCTGCAGTGTCAGATTTGGATGAGATCTTTGGACTCTCCAGCTCTCCCTGACTCTTTCAGCCCAGGCACAGCTTGATTTTAGCTCAAGGGTGTGAGCGTGGGAAGAGGGAGGGAAAGCGTGGGGCCAATGCATGGGGCGAGTGCGTGGGGCGAGTGCGTGGGGCCGATGCGGTCTGCAGCAGGTGTATAGCTTTGCATGGGGTAGAACTGGTTCCTCAGCCCTGCTGGCTCCAAGGGCAACACTGAGTGTCGGCCAATGCGGATGTGCATGTGCCCAGGAGACAGGCGCTCTCTCTCTCTCTCTCTCTCTCTCTCTCTCTCCCCCTCCCTCCCCCT
>PVJA010043624.1:0-16658 GCA_004027025.1 Myocastor coypus | reverse complement strand
TCTGGAGACTCCAAGGTGGTTCTTCTACAGAGGTTCCTGACTCTTGTGTTGGGGCTCTGGCTGCTAGCTTTTGTGAATCCTGGCGGATGTGGTCTGTAGGTGGAGGTGGAGCTTTGGGATTGAGTAGTCCTGGTAGGCTCGTGGACCAGATCGGTTGCCAAACGGGCTATTTGATGGGTTCGGTGCTGGAGCTTGGGCTTCAGACAGTTAAAAAAATATTGTTATCTTCTTTTTATAGATGAGGAAACAGATCCTAGCAGGAACGATGACTTGCACAGCACCAAGTTAGTGAAGGGTTGGTTACACTTGACTCCTGGCCCAGTGGGTTTGTTTTTTTCATGAAAAAGTGACTCTTAGGTTCTGCTGGAGTCTCTCAACAAACAAGGCTCCGCCGTCCAAATGCCTACCGCAAACAGCCCATATAATGTCATTGTACAGTAGCAAAAAATTAGTAAATGAGAACTTTACCTTTGCATGAGAGAAGAAATACTAGTGTATTGGGAATTACAAAAGATGTGATTTAACTATATCTTTGTCATAAAAATTATTGATATTCAGTCATAATTATATACACACTGATTTAATTTTGTAGGAAATTTTGACGAGGCTCACAGTATAATTTTGAATATGAATTTTTCTGCATAAAATTGTAAAAATAAGGAATAAGATAATTACTTTGGGCAGAGTGTAAGGAGGAAATGGTGTAATGTGTTTCTGGCACCACTAATAGAATGTACAATGTACAATTTGAAAGACCTGAAATACAACATGAGGGCTAAACCTTAAGAATACTTTATTGTAGTTATATTTTTTGCTAAAATGATGGATAATAACTCATGTAATAAGTGTAGAACAGCTAAACAGGTAAAATGATGGATATAGTTATATAGTTTTTAGTTCTATCAATTTCATAAATTTACTGTGCTGTTTATGAATTTCATAGACATATTTTACGCTTTCAACATACTCAAATTAATTTATTCTAAAACAAAGCAGATTTTTTTGATTGTTCATGATGCTTTATCTTTGCGGAAATGTGCAAAGTAATGGATTTTTTTTTGGTGCTGTATCACTGCTCAACAGTGTAATCAAGTACTGGTTGGTTGGTTTTATATTCCATAATGCTTTCCACATTTGTTAAACTAAACTGAAAGTTAATATTGAAGTGTCTCTAGTTTGATAATTTGACACATGTACAATCTGCATTTCACATTTTTCAATAAAAATATAGGCAATTCAGTACCTTACTGTGTTGTTCCCAGAGCTCTCCAAAAATGTAAGAGCTTTGTTTAGAGGAGTAAAGGTTAAATACTTTTTTTTGTGGGAGAGGGGTTCGAACTCAGGACCTTTCACTTGCCAGGCAGGCTATTGTGCCTCAAAACTATCTCCCCAGCCCCTGAATGCTTACTTTTTATCCCTGCATTATTTACTTAAAATTGTACCAAAATTACATGCTTAGTAAAGGTGAGTTGAACCGTTCAGCATCTTTTCTATTCCTTTGTCCCACTTACTCTTTTCTTATTTCCACATTTAAGTTAGTGATTGGCAATTTATTTTTTCTTACTTTTGAATTTTTATTTAATTTCTCACAGGGAAAATTGTGTAATAGGATTTTATTTTCCAAAACATTAGGAAACATTTTCCATATATGAAATCCTTTATCAACTCATTGGTCTACACATTACTTATTATTCAAAAGAGCAGGACTCAAAACCCACAAATCATAACACACATGATTTGATTAATTTTCATGAGGTAACATCTGGACAGGAACATATTTTCTGTGATAGCCATCTGATCAGCAAGCTTAACATCTCTGTGATCTATAAAAATAATCACTTTTTCCTTAGTGCTATGCCAATCATTTTGTCCGTCCTCAGGCAAAGAGTCCTCAAACTGAAGTAACAAAATGGAAAGGGAGAAGGAAGAGCATTAAAAACAGAAGGCTGTTGAAATTATGCCTTCACAGAAACTAAAGAGCTTATGTAATCAAAGTTGAAAAGATTTATACTTTTATAATTTCAATTTAATCATTTCCTCTACCAATAATGCAGTATATTTTGAAGTTCATTTTCGACATTTATTTTCCTCATTGTCATGTAGTACACAAGAAAATATCAAAGGAATTTTAAAGTTTAATATTGAAGCAAATACAACTTACTTATGGCTCAAAATATTTAGGTTTCTTGCTATATGTTAATCCTTTTCCAAACAGGTTTTAGATAAATATTCTTGTACCTATATTCATTCAGTTATTTTTTATTATTTATTCAGCAGACATGTTGCATGATATACTCATCATTTTCATATAAATTTTTTCTCATGATTTAAAAAAAATTCCACTTGTGTTCTTCCACACAGAAATTTACACACAATGGTGAATTGAAATTTCAACATAAACAAGAATTTATGTTAATTGAAATTTCCAAGATCATACCATAAATCTATGATTTTTATATGTGAATTTGCATGTAGAATATTCACAACTTATTTTGTTTCACCTTTAGGTAGAAATGGATGCCTACTGTGAGCTGGACATAACATCTTTCTTTCCCAAGTGATAGACTATTTATTGGTGGCCTTGAATATTAAATTCCTTAGGTTAGGCTCTAATATAAAACCAATAGGCAGGAGTCCAGTATAATAGTTTCTCCTGAGGGCAGGAATTATTAAAAGTAATAGAATGCTATGGGAAAATGTTCTCTTTCCCTTAATAGTTGTGCTAATGTTTTTTCGCCTGTATTAACTGTAAGAAACAGATAGAGACTCTAGAAAGAAAACTCACAAAAATTAGTGCAATCCCACCCCCTGGAAATTTTTATTCTTACACTTTTCCATCCATGTTTAGCTCTCCAGAAATGTCATCATTATAGTTTAGACATTCCTACTTGGGTATTGCTGCTGCGGGGTGTTGTTCACTGATTTCTTTGGTAAAGTAAGTTATAATTCTCTGTATCTGCCCATTCATCCATTTCTTTTGTTTTCGAGGAAATGTTTTGCCCTGTATCTTCCCTTCTCTTACAACTGTGAAAAGAAAGTTTCTGCCTTTTCAATCTATTTAGCTATTTACAACCACTTGGAATGAAGTGGTAAAGAGTTTTAGGTTTTCATTACCCGAACTAGAATCTTAGAATATTGAAATTTTAAAATCTAACTTCAGTGGATAGCCATACTCTGTTTTCTTTTTCACTTTTTTTACATTCAATAGCCTCTGAGATGGTTTATTGGAAACCATTTTAATTTTTTTTCAAAGGAGCTTGATAGATTTAATTTTAATAAAACATACAAAGAGGAAATGGTTTTAAAGATATCATCAGTCTGTTATTTAACTAAGCACTCCCCTTGTTTCTGAAGGAAATGATACAATTTTAAATTGTAACTTCCAACTTCCTTCACAAGAAGTAGTATTAGAACACAACTCTGATTTACCACACAATCTTTAAGAAAACATAGTCTATAGGACTCATTGGAAAATAAATATTCTGTAAGTTAATTTTCCATGGGTCATGTGTTTTATAGATAATAACATAATTTAATGCAAAACTAAATAAACCAGTAAAGTTTATACTTATTCTGATTAAAAAAAAAAAAACTCACAGGTGACATCTAACTTTGTTAGTTTATTTGATAACCATATGCACAGAAGATAGCCCTCTAACTTCTAAAAAAAAACTATTACACAAGCACATATTTCTCAAGAGTCTTCAACACAGTCGATCACATTTAGGAAAAAAACAGAGAAAACAAATAGTCCTTAAATTTTCTTAGCTTTCCATAGTGAATGTCATAAAAATTAAAGCTTTACTTCCAAATAAGAAGTTTCCAAGTATTTGTGGTGTTGTCCAATGGTGCTATCATGCTCCAAGCATCAAACACAGAAGGTTAACCACTGAAGGACCATCTTTTAAAAACTAAAAACAAATTTAAGCTGTGAAATTAAGTATTCTGAGAAGCATTTGTTTTTAAAAGTCACTCTAAATTAAACTAAGAATAAAAGCTACAAAAAGTATGAATTCATTCAATACAAAAATTTGTGTAACTAGAGTTGTGAACTCCTTTGAAATATGTAAGCAATCTTAATAAAATATTTGCTCCGTAAGAAAATAGAAGTTGTGTGGTTTCTTTTAGCATATTTTCCAGTCAATAACCTGCTTATTCCTGCCACAGCTTCTGAAGAATGTTGGAATCGATATTTTTTCCTTTCAAAGAGCATTCACCATTCACAGGACAAAATTGTTCTAAAGAGTTATTCCTAAGGGGAGACAGGCAGTTTTCTGACAAGAACATTAAGTAATAATTAAGAAATTGGCTTTATTCAAATTAAGAATTCAGCTGTTCCAGCCCCAACCCAAATCGCCGTCGGTAGCAGAGCCCGCGCGTCCGCCGCGGGTAAGCTGCCTGCACCCCTCTGCCCCGCCTCTGCGTTCCTGTGACTAACTTCCTGTTCCAACCCCGACCTGAATCACAACTGGTAGCAGAGCCCGCATGTCCGCTGCGGCTGGGGATATAGCGCAGTTGCACTGTACCTTCATGCCAAGCACAAGGTCCTGAATTTGAAGACAATGCACTAAGTAGGGAAAAAATTTGCCAGCTATTCCTCAAAGGACTAATATGTAGCACACATAAAGAACCCAAAAGTACCAGAAATCCACCTCCACCACCAAATTTAAAGACCTAATGCAAACATGGACATCTGAAAGGATTGAGCATCTACTCTGATGAAATAGCCCTGGTAAGTAAATATATTTTAAAATGTTCAGCATCACCGATCATTTGAGAGACATAAGTTAAAATAATACTGAGATTCCATTTCTTGCTAGGAAGAATAGCTATCCTCAAGAAATCAACCAGTAACAAAGTCTGGATGGGCAGTTGGAGAAAAAGAATGCTTCTCCACTGTTGGTGGAAGTACAGACTTCCATTGTGGAAATCAGTATGGAGATTCCTCACAGAAGTTGCATTAGAGGTCCAGTTTGAACAAGCTATTCCCCTTATCGGTATCTTCCTGAAATAAATAAAAACATCATAATAAATATATCCATGTTTATAGCAGCACAATTTGTAATACAAAAATCTTGTACTAAATATTAAATGCCATCAACTGATGAATGGAAAAAGAAGATGAGGAATATATTAGAGTACTACTCAGCCTGAAAGAAAGTTAAGTTTAAGACATTTCTAGGCAAATGGATGCACTGTGGGGCCATTCTCTTTAAGTGAAATGAATAAGTCACACACCTTTAAATATCATATTAATTCTGTGGTGTGAGAAACCAAAAGTGTAAATAAGGACCAAAAGATATTACAGATATTGTGAAGTCAGAAGAAAACGTTCAAATGGGAAGGGGAACTGTGGAGAGGGAAGGGGAAAAAATGAGAAAAGAAGGATAAAAATAGAAACAAAGCTTTTGTAAGTAAGGAGGGGAAGGGGGGCTAAAGGGAGGGGTGGAGGATGAAGAAAAAGAGAAGAATAAATACATGACATATACAGATACAAGTTCCCTATGATGAATGTTATCATTATGTATATCTAAAATGTTCTAATAAACTAATTACTCTTTTTTAAAAAAACAAATTAAGAATTCACCATTTCTTTCTATTTCTATTTTTATTGAATCTTTTACATTACAATACATATTTATGTAATAAAACAAAAATTCTATATTCAAGAGCTGGGGATTTAGCTCAGTGGCATAAGTGCCTACCTGGCAAGCACAAGGTACTGAGTTTGATCCCTGGTGCTACAAAAAGAAAAAAATGAAAGAAAGAAAAAATTCTATATTCAATAGATGTAATTTAGCATATATTGTAGTTACATAGAAGTTTACCAGAAAATAACAATGTTAGCTATTTATCCATAATAAAGTTATTCAAACATTGCTTTTATAGTGATTCCCAAATTCTGCATCATAATGGAAATGATCTAAAGTTTTCTGATGTGCTATACTTGTATTTCTTATTCCAGTAGGATTTTTTCCATTCATGAAATTACTACATGAGATAATAGTATAAATACAGAGAAAATGGAAACATTATGTAACGTTATCATACAATGCTAAGTATTGATATTAGATAGATCGATGATTGATATTTAAGCAATTGTATATGACAGAATCTCTGATTTTATTTTGGCAAATAGTTAAACATATTGTATGGAGAATATATGAATACATCTGAGAATATTATTCTGATATTACTTTTACTTAAGTCCTCAGTACTAAATATAATGTGACATAATCTAACAAGTAGAGGCTACAGAATAAGAAGATATGATTTCCATTCAAATTACATGTCAATACATGGCTTTAGAATCGCAAACAGGGCAATTGGATCTGCTCTTCTTCAGTTTTCCAACCAAGGTATTACATTTATCTCTCTCTTTCTTTGAATTATCCAACAATGACTTCCTAAAAACATTGTAAAGCCCATCTATTATCTAAAAATGATGCCTCAAAACACAAGCAAATGGAGAGACAGACAGAGAGACAGAGAGAGGCAGAGACACATACAGAGAGAGAGAGAGAGAGGATAGTCTTAATGTAGGAAAGTGAAGCTTGGTCCTGTAGATCATTCTCTGAAATACTTTGAAGAATATACCTCTGAAATGTCTTGTTGAAGTGCAGAAATCTACAGACAGAATCCATGCATTCATTTCTCTCATCCTTGAGAATTGCTTTATAATAATTAAAACCTTAGTACTTGGTGTTGCTTTTTCATCTTGCTGAGCAAGTTACCGACCTCTGAAAGAAAGCCGTGAGGTATAAACCAAACAACAGAATGTAATTAAGAAAGGAAGTTTGCCAATAAGCAAAGTGAATGTGAAATAAGAGATCATTTTTGATATCTTATATATGAAATATAAAACAATATGCCAATTAATAGATACTACATAATTCAAATTGTTTTTAATAAAATCAACAGATAATTCTGAAGATAAAATATATGCATGAATGGACATACCAAAGTTTATTATATAGTTTTATTCAAGTATTACATTAGTCCAAGATCAGTTATCTTCTGATTATTTCTTTGTGGAAGACATGATACATGGAACAAGAAAATAAATCAAAAACTTTCCTTTACTGTTTCTTAATCAAGATTGTCTGTTGTAATCTTGAAGACATTTATCTTCTGTTATGTTATGAGCAATATTGATACAGAGTTAAGATAGATTTACTTTACAGTTTCAATACAAATATGATATTTTAATTTGATTTTGCTCAGATACAATGAGTAAAAATGTAAGTTGATATTATATTAACATCAGTTTTATGAATATAAGAAAACAAGTTCAATTCTCAGTCTTTGTGACACTACGTATCTCAGTCAAGATTTTGTATTTTACTTTATCTATTCTTAAAATAATTAAGTGCTTAATTTATACAAGTGCACTGAAATTATTTGCAGTGTTCCATATATCACAATTTCTGCCCTGTAAGCATTGTGACAGTTTCCTAAAACTTTCACTTAAATACATTTCTCTAAATGATGGTGTGCAATTTTGTTCCTCATTGATTCTTTGGTATCAGCCAATATATTTTTTAATACGAAGAATAGATAAAGTCGCTACTGCTAGTTACTCAAATGCGTGATGATTAAAAAGAAACAAGTGGAAATTTGACTGGATTGAAAAACAAGTAGTAGATTAGTAAAACATAAGCATAGGTATTTATATGGGATGGTTCTATTGATTATTGGCAGAAAAGTCAGCAAATAAAGATGGAAAGATCCACCTAGACTGAATATAACCATTCTGGATAGGTTTAGAATCTCAGCAGGAATATAAGATGAAGATCTAAAAACAAGTCAGACTGTCAGACTGTGTTTGAAATGCTTTTTTGTTCTTGAACAAGTATGGTTTTGCTAGTTCCAATGCCTGTGGATTTGCTTATTAAGTCATACGATGAGGAATCATACCAGTGATTTTCCAGAAAGCTTGCAAGCATCCATCCAGTAATTAGAGATACATCTGTGTTCTCTCACATTAAGAGGCTTTCAGTTACTTGGAGGAGATAGTTACTAGATTCTTTGTCTCTTCTATATGTAGAATATTACTGAAGACAATCCAGTCAGTGAACTGATTCTGTCTCCGTCTCCATCTCCGGCTCTTCTCTCTCTCATGTTTGTGTGTTCATGAGGCAATTTTGATGATATATATGTGCTAACACAATAGTTAAAGAGTTAAAATGGGTTAAATATATAAAACATTTTAAAGGCTTCCTTTCCCTATTGTCTGGAATTTTAACACGTACGTGATAATGAATTCCATTTCACTATATGTGACTCTGATGCCTTCGTTATGAAATCAAATATTGTACACAATTAAAATACTTTCTTTTCACTGCTAGTTATTTGATTATTTAATTCTGTTACTATTTTTGAAATGTACGTGTTTACATTATGGAACAAAGCCTTTTATTAAGTCACAGTTTAATGTTTCTTTTAGATAAAAGCCCAAGATGATAATAATATCTAAACCTGGTACAAGAATTATGGAGCAATCATTTTCAAATTCTTATGTAGTTACCATAATCATTTCTAATAATACAATTAATTGCTCTCTTTTGGAAATATTTGTTTTAGTCAAAAGTCTTGATTTCATAAAAATAATTATACTGTAATGTTAAATAATTGCTGATAATCATGCCTTTACAAATGACAAAATCATTTTATATGCAATGATTTATAATATTATAGTAGAGGAAAGGAATTATTTAAATCCAAAATTTGGATTGGCATTTTCAACTATTATGATATTTTTCTTTGGGATTCAATTTCTTTCTCTATGTAAAGCTGAATTCGTAACATGTGTATGTGTGATCACTGCATAGAATGAATCAGTGAAAAACACTAAACTAGGGTTTGGTTTTTATTTGTATTTATTTCTATTATACTCTTATTGTGAATTATGGAATATAGGAGAAAACATTTGCATATCTCAATATTGTAGTATAAAATGAACATCATCTAATATGACAAGTTAAGAAATACAATATCCTTTTACTTTTCTCTTTAATTTTATGACCATATATTTGTCATATATGTCATATTCACCATAGGGAAGTTCTAACTGTATAAAAAGGATATTAATTAGTTTTCCGCTCTCCGCTCCATTCTTCAAGCCATCCTCTCCTCCACATTTACAAGTTTTTTCTATATTTTTCCTTTCATATTCTTAAAATTATTTTCCCCTTTCCTTCCTTTTTGTCCTTTCCAATTTGAGCACAATCTTTGTACTTCCCAATATCTATCCTCCATTGTCTTCCAAATGTACCCTTAAGTTTTCTCCCCAAAGAAACACTGTTATGTTTAAACTTGTGTGTCTGATTTATTTTACTTGATACTGTGGTCTTAAGGTATTATGTTTTATATCTAGTTGTCCCCCCAAAGACTCATTCAATCATGGGGTGAGGACTTCTAGATTTTGAGTCATTATCCATGATCCACTGGGATTATAGGTTTTAGTATTAATGATATGTAAGTACTGCTGGGAATTATGGGTGTAGCCTGAGGCGGATAGACGAAGGCAGAGAGCCTGATGAAATTTAGAGAGAGAGAGAGAGAGAGAGAGAGAGAGAGAGAGAGAGAGACAGACAGACAGACAGACAGACAGACAGACAGACAGACAGAATGGTGCTGTTGCTCTCTGCTCCCCTGGTTGTTCCATTGCCTCTGTCGCCATTGTTGCTGTCCTGCTGCCATGAACTGCTGCTCTCTGTCATATGCCAGTCAGTCTCGGAGCTGGCCAAGTATGGACTGAAACCTCCAGTAACTGTGAGCTAAATATGTGTTTCCTTCCTTCATTTTGGGTGTCAGGTATTTGTCCCAGCAATGAGAGAAAAGTAACTAAGACATAAGGGACATACATATTCTGAATAAATGATTTAAGCTTGTCATTATTTATGGGACAGCAGCTATCCTGTATGAATAAATGTGATAGTAAATACCTCAAGTTATGATTTGTGTCTAGTTGTCCCCCCAAAGCCTCATATTTTCATGGGGCAGGGACTTGTGAAATTAAAGATTGACTCATGATCCACTGGGATTATGGATTTTAGTACTGCTGGAATTATTGGTGAGTGCTATACCCAGCCTTGGGGTGGATAGCTTCAATGTAATATAAGACAGATAGAGTCAAACTTCCTTTATGCTGCCATTGTTGGTCTATTGCCATTGTTACTGATCTGCTGCCATGAACTGTTGCTCTCTGCCATGTGTTCCTCTGCCTTGCAGCCAGCCAAACATGGACTGAAATCTTCAGTAACTGTGAGGTAAATAAACCTTTCATTTTTTTTCATTTTGAGTGTCCTATAATTGTCCCAGCAAAAAGAGAAAAGTAACAAAGACAGAATTTGGTATTACAGGAAGAGGGTTGTAACTATCCATATATTAGTGTAATATGATGCTATTGACTCTTACAAGTAGATATCTAGAAGAAGAATATCTGGGTCATATAGAATATGTAGTTTTAATTCTTTGAATGATCACCATTATGATTTCTATTGTTTGCACCAGTTTACACACATGTCAAAAATAAGAAAGTGTTCATTTCTCTCAGTAGATTCACACGCATTGGGTATTGGTTGATTTTTGTAAATATATATATATATATATATATATATATATATATACATATATATTTGTTTGTTTTTATTTATTTGGTACAGGATCTCACTACGCAACTTAGACTCATAGTGATCCTCCTGTTTTCAGCCTGCCCAGTGCTGAGATCATGAACTGCACCACCACACCTACTTTCAGTGTTCAGTATGGCTGGACCTGGCACAGCATAGGGTGGTGGCAATCAAACTCAGGCCCTTCACTTACCAGTCAGGCAATTTAGACAGCTAAGCTATTTCCCTTTCCCTTGATTTCTTGATAATAGCTATTCTTTCTGGGAGGAGATGGAATCTGAGTGTAGTTTTATTAATATTTATTGAATGACCAGAAAGATTGAGCAGTTTTACATATATATTTATTTTCTGTTCGAATTTTTCATCTATGCAGTGTCTATTAAATTCAGATGCCCAATTTTGGATTACGATTTTAAAATTTGGAAGTTTGATTTCCTATTCTTTTAAGTTCTTCATATATTATAAATGTTAGTCCTTTTGTGAGGAAAAACTGTTATTGCCCTTAGGCAGAGTGACAAACAATCAGCCGCTCCATCTAACTTTTTTTTTAAAACTAAGGGACTAGATAAAGGTCTTGTCCCAGTATTTCTGTCAAGACACCAAAAACAACTACACTCTTTTCTAATATAGAGAGGAACAAGGATTTTCTTAACTTAGGTACTGTTAATATTAGTGCCTTAGAAAAGCCATGTTGAGTTTCTTGAAAGATATTGTAAGTCATTTTTGTCCATTCTAGGGGAACAGACTTGGGATTCTTGGTGGAATCATATAAGTACTTGGCCAACAATCCAAATGTATTGATCCACTCTTGGCATAAGGTAGTCATTCCTAGAAAGGAACAAAACAGTTGTTTGCCAGTGGGTATCCTTGATGTTAAACACAGACAGCTGTTTTTCCATGAGTATAAGAATATATCCAAAGCATTATACTCTGTGAAGGAATATGTGAGCTTTTTTTCTTCAAGACTAAAGCTAGACAACTGATTGCTTTTATAGTATTATGGTTGGGTGGCTCTAAAGTTAGACTAGATATTTTAATATTGCATACAGTGAGATGGCTTAAGTTTTTTTTTTCCTTGCCTGAACAAAAAGGTGAGAGCTATCTCCAAAGTTCTGTGTGAATACTGTCCAAATATTGATACATTTTCCTTGAAATGAGATTATCCCATTGAAAAACCCCAATTGTAAATCTGGGCAGAATGGAATAGAAAGAAACACATCATTGTACTCTAAGAAAACCAATTTGTTACTCCTAGAATCTGAAAGAGAAGTATGTATAGATCTCCTATAAAAGGAAGATGGAGATGAAAGGCTTAGTAATAAGACAATGGTCTTGCAGCTTGCTTTATTCTCCTGCAGATTTTACTACGTAGAGAATAGGAGTATTGCATGGACACTAGAAGGAAATGTAATAACTATGAGAAACTGAAGGCCTATATGGACCTCATTTTTTACTGTATATTGATTTCAATTAGGAAATTGGCTGGCATCTTTCCATTTTATAACTAATGGCATTGATGAATTTTCCCTTTCTTGTCTGCCATTAACCAAGATATAGGATTCACCAATTGGTTAGTGAGGTCAAAGAAGACTTACTATAAATTTTTCTTTCACCTTTGTTGGAAATTGAGGAGCACTCCTAACTTTTGAAATAAATCTATTCCTAACCAAGGAGTAGGACACTGTGGCACCATTAAATTTTCATGCTTTAACATTTTGTCTTTTGAACTACCATGTTAAAACTTGGGGTAAGAAATTCTGATTAGTGGTCCACTCTACTTCAGTTGTGTATGTACATGTAGTGGAACGTTTTCCAGAAAAGGAAGGTGAGACCTAATAAGCTACCCCTAAACGTTCTTGCAAATTAATTTGTTTACCCATGACATCCAAGGTCAACCAGAATTCCTCATGAGAGACTGTGATGTCTGTGTATGTTGTATGTTGTACTATGCCCATATAAATTTCATCACAGTATGAGTTAAGAGATTTGCCTAGACTAGCCCCACTATGAAGGCGAATACAATCAGTCTTCTAGTGTCATGTACCAGGCAAAGTAGACGCCTGTCGTATGGAGCAGGGCCTGTGCAATGATTTGATGATTTCTTATAACCAGAATCTAGTTTTCCTGAATTTAAAGCAGGAACTCTTTCTTTAAATCTCATTCAGTTTTCCCTTAGGTTTAGCACATTTCCAGATGTAATAGCTATAATTTTGTCCCATCTACTTTCAACATTATCTTTATCTAACTTGCCGAATGTAAAGAGGCTATGTCCAACAGCTGGGTCATAAGGATATTAGACTCCATTTGAAGGTTTTGTAATTTGTGGAATTATCTGGAGCTGATTGACTAATGAAATATCTTATCAATGATTTACTCTGTCTGATAGATGATTCTATGTTTTTATAGTTGTAAAAACACCTATACTAACTGGAATGCAGCTCATTTTCTGTGATCTCTCTCACTCTTTCATGATTAATGTAATTCTTTATATATCTTTCATTCTCATGATAAAATCTATTATTATTCCAGACATTATTTCTAGTCCATCTCCAATGATATGGTAAAAGTGTGATTCTGTTGGAGTAATACCATCATCTCCAGGGTATCTTTGTTGTCCTTGCTGCAATATATTATTCATGTGAACGACTCCTAACATCTTCTAGGATTCTTTGAATTTACTCTTGGGAATGGCATTGGATGTCTCGTAATCATAGGTCATAAACAAGGAACCAAGTTTGAAATGCATCTATAAATCTACTAGAATCCTTTATAATTCAGCTTAGTTGTTGTTTACATTGTAAAATCCGTTAACATGTTGGACACTATTTCTAGTCCATCTCCAATATTACAGTAACTGTATGACTTGGTTGGAGTGATGTAAACCTCTCCTGGGTGTTTTTTTTTTTTCCTTGAAGCAGTATATTGTTCATGTGAATATCTCCTAGCTTCTTCTAGGATTATGTGCATGCATACAAAGAACACAGGTAGCACCCTCTCTTAGGGGCAGTATGAGTTGTGAGTTAGAGCAGTAGGGAGTTCCAACCTGATTTTGTCCTACAGGGCTTAAAGCTGTCAGAGGAGCACAATGAGGAGGCTGGGTGTCTCTGAAATGCCGGGCTCAGGCAGAGTTCCTGAGTCACTTTGACAGAAGGGCCCTGGTATACTGGTCTGAAAATTATGATGAAGATGTTGAGGACTCCACCATCTGTAGTTATTTTCATTAAAACTGAGGAGATGACCTATAATCTCCTATGCTAGCTGGTTATAGTATGCAGTTGGTTTTCTTTGATCTCTCTCGCTCTTTAATAATTAATGTAATTCTTCACACATCTTTCAGTCTTGTGATAAAATATATTATCAAGTCACACAATATTTCTAGCCCATATCCAATTTTATGCTAACATTGGCATCTGAGGACAAAATCATCAGTGATATCAAACTCCTTAAGGGATCTCGAAGAATCCATAATTTCTAGGCCTTTCTAAAAATAAAGAACCGTAAAACTGTGAACATGAATAACATCTTAGCTACTTCCATATGTTTCCTTGAAATTTCTACCTCAATAATATTATTGTAATTTAAACTTGCAACCTGTACTCATCTCTTACCATATCCTAGTTCATACTGGACCAATATTGTATTTCAGTAGTTGAAAAGTTCTTCATTTTTTCAGATTTTCATGGTCAAAACTTTACCAATTTTGAAGGTACAGCCTAGTATTGATCTCAGTGGTGAGGTCAACAGGATCAGCAGTTTGTTTCCCATGGCATTTTCAATGGTGCATCTTGGGGACTAGGGGAAAAGAAAAGACTAGTTCTGAGATCTTTTAAATGTGTCCCATGCAGAAACACAAAACCCAATGAATTCAGAAAGCATTATCTGTGAGAGTAAAGCCTAGGAAAGAGCTATACTTGAGTTTATAGTAAGACCTTATGTAGGTCTCCTCCTCCTCATCTTCTTCTTCCTCCTCCTCCTCCTCCTCCGGCTTCTTCATCTTCTTCATCTTCTTTGTCTTCTGCATACTCTATAGTATGGTCACTGACTCCTTAGTGAAAAGGGGCTACTCTCTTACTTTGAAACTCTTAAGATATCAAGCTATTTTCGAAACAATAAACTTACAAGAGTTCAAATTGAAGCCCCTGGACTTTTCAGTAGAAAACTGAGAAATAATATCTTTTAAATTTATCACAATAATGTAATTAATTGAAAGCAGTATAGGTAGACACTTCTTTTTTATATTTTTTAAAAAATGAAAATTTCTAAGTTCAAGTATAGAATTTATCCTCCATGAACTTTTCATACTCACCATTGCTTGAATCATCTTTATTTTATTTTATATTAATTTATTTATTGGTGGGACCGGAGCTCATACTCACAACTTTGCACTTGCCAGGCAGGCACTTGTGCTGCATAAATATTTGCCCAGTCCCTTGAATTGTCTTTTATTGGCTGTCCTTTGCATTTCTCAGGGCCACAGTGATATGCTTTTAAATTACCTGTATTTGTGAAACAAGGAGGAAATTCCATATGTTTCCTATGTGCAGAGGCTTTAGAAGTTATCTGTAAGGGTGTAAATGCTCAGCTGACTCTCTTGCAGCTTTCAGCCAATATGATCATAGAAGACACCAACAAGAGCAGACACAACCACCATGTCACCTACTCCTCCATACCACGGGCATCTGGTGCCAGCTCAGTAGATTGCTGTAGGGGAAGGAGCAAAGTGGAATGGTGGAAAGAGCTTCAGGAATCTGAGTGCATTATTCCCGGGCCAACAGCATCAAAGATTCTGTCTGCTCCCTAAAGGAGAATGGTAGGAAGTCATAGTGGATGCTGAGCTCCCTAAGCTGGCAAAGGTTAATGGCCCTTCCAACTCCCAAAGAGAAACTCATTGAGAAGCAGCCCCTTATCCTGATTAGTATGTTGAGTGATTGAAGGTTATCCTCTGAAGAATGACACCCTTGTCTGGATTGCCCCATTTGGGGATAGATATTTGTACGTGCATTTTTTTCATGACCCTGTAGAACAGTGTTTCATGCTACTCACATTGACCCATCATCTCCTCTGCATCACAATGTTTGCTCCAGCCTCCTGTGTGTCATATACATTCTTGAACCAGATCACAACTTCTATGGTGCTTAAAGAACTATCAAGACAATCACTTATGATTTAACCTAAGCACCATCACTAACTCTGAGAGCGTCCTTCTACCTATACATCAATTACATCTAGGCGATGAAGAGAGGAAGCTCATATCCTAGCCAGAATTCCTTAGTGTGTCATTGGACAGATCCTGTAAGGTATGGACCTTTTGTTAGAGCGCCCTTCTACCTATACATCAATTATATCTAGACGATAAAGAGAGGAAGCTCATATCCTAGCCAGAATTCCTTAGTGGGTCATTGGACAGATCCTGTAAGGTATGGACCTTCTGTCACATGAAGGCAGTGCCATGGGTGAAACACTACAAGGATCTAGAACTTGATAGTGTTTGTTATAACAATATATATAGGTCCACTTTGACACTGATCTACCGTGTTTTCACCTCGAGATCACATGAGTCATAATGGCTGCACACTCCTGTCTGTTTCTGCAACCTTATCCATAATGACTTTTATTTTTGTCCTGAGTATTCCTGGGTATTAATCAATAACTTTTGTTTGATTTTCTGACCTGGTACATTCTTAGAGCCCTCAAATGATGGATCACTTTTCTGCAGGTAACTTCAAAAAAGGATATGTCTCCATGTGGGAGGAGAGCTAGAACATGTGGGTACTGGTCAGTGAATATTTTGCTGCACATGGATCACAGCTGCCACCTGCTACTTCCTTTTTTTTGTTTGTTTTTGTTTTTCTTTTTTTTTTCAATTCTTTTATTGTTTAAATTTAACAATGGTTATATTACGTATTTTCATCATCGGATCAGTTTAGATTAATACATATAGGTATATAAGATTGATCAAACAACTAAACATTAACCTTTCTAAATCCACATTACTTTTTTTTTCCTTTCCCCCTTTTTTTCTTT
>PVJA010043623.1:0-16657 GCA_004027025.1 Myocastor coypus | reverse complement strand
TGTCTTTTTGAGACAGGGTCTCACTATGCAGTTGAGGCTGGCCTTGAGCTCATTTTTGCGGCCCAGGCTGGTCTCGAACTCGCACCAATCCTCCTGCCTCAGCCTCCCGAGTGCTGGGATTACAGGAGTGAGCCACCACACCCGGCTTTGCAGTGTTTGTTCAACATGCAAGAGGCCCAGTGTTGAAACCCTGCACTACAAAAAAAAAAAAAAAAAAAGAAAGAAATAGAATAGAAAGGAATTATATTTCCTTAACATCATGAAGGAGAGCCACAAAACCCCTACAGCAAATCATTTCCTTTGAGATTAGGACTATATTGATTATTCTAATTAGCACACCAAAGTAAAAAAAATGAAAAGTGAAAGGTATAGACTACAAAGAAAGGAAGAATGTTATCACTACTTTCACAATCTAAGGATAATTAGCATAAGAAAATTTGGTAAGATCCATTTTCACATGAAAGACCAACTGCATATCAAATCTAACTATTAAAAAAAATTTCATCCCAATAAGGACTATTTGTAACAGCAGAAAACTAAGAAAAAATATGAATTAACACCATATCCGTAGAGCCTTTAGAGGAAATTATGAAACTCCTACACCCATTTTAAAAGACCTAGATAAAAGAAGAACTACACAATATCGTTATCAAGACCCAGGAAGCACAAAAAATGTTAAGTTCTTTACAAAGCAAACTATAAGTTCAAAATAATTTTACTCAAAATCCCAATAAGCTATGAACTTGAGAAGTCAATTATAAAATTCAAATGAAGAGTAAATATCACAGGCCATGGAGATAGCTGAGCAGTCTAAGTGGCTGCCTGCCTGCCCCGGGTATACAGAGCCAGCCACTAAAACTGGGTGTGGTGGTACACACCAATAATCCCAGTGCTAGGGAGACTAAAACAGGAGTACAAGTCCAACCTGCATAGTGAGACCCTGTACCAAACACATTAAAAAAAAGAAAGAGTAAATAACAAATTCAAGTACAACCAAAACAAAAAGAATCAGAGAAACAAAAAAACTTACAAAAAGAAAAAAAAAAAAAAAAAAAAAAAAAAAAAAAAAAAAAAAAAAAAAAAAAAAAAAACCAGAAACAATTTATATACATAAACTACAAATGTAGACATGATGAATGGAAAACTAAAATGCAAAAAGCAAAATTGCAAACTCTTACATCACAATAGGAACGTATTTTGTTGACTACATAAGAGATCGGAGATCTTAGATAAGAGTCAAGAAGTCACAGAAGATGAGATGCATTAATTTTACTTAAGATGGTAAACTTCATTAAAAGCCATCACAAAATGTAAACAGAAAAGATACAAACTGGGACACATTCAATTAATACAATAAAGGATTTTTTTTTTTTTTTTTCCAGAATTGGGGATTGAACTCAGGTCCTTGTGCTATTCTACTAAGTACAGGCAAACATTTATTCCACTGAACTATCTTCCCAGCCCCAAAGTTGATAAGGGTTTCCTTTTCTTTTTGGTTGGCTCAGGCTTCGGTAAGGGTGGTGATGGGGATCAAACTGCAGTCCCCTGTGCCTGACTGGGATTGCCCATGAAGGCACTTAAACCACTGAACTGCCCCAAAAGCCACCAATACAATAAATGATTATCAGGTTTCATAAAGAATTTGTACATTGGGCCAGGGAGATAGCTCCGTGGTACAAGTGGCTGCCTGGCAAGTGTAAGGTAGTAAGTTCAAACCCAGGTCCCGGTGGAGGGGTGAATGGGTGTATGAGCTGCGGTACATACAGCAGAGTATAGCAATGAATGTGAAAGATTATGGTTATACAAATACAGGAATCTAATTATGAACATAACAATGACTGGATAAAGAAGTCAACTAATACCAAAAGCTGGAGAGGCTGTGGGAAAAAGGAACCCTTCTCCATTGTTGAGAAAACTACTAGGGAAATCAATGTGGAGGCTCCTCACAAAACTAGAAGTCCCATTCAACCCAAAGTATTCCCCATCTGGGTTTTCTTCCTAAAGAACTAAAAACATCATACCACAATGATATATACACTCATGCTTATAGCAGCACAATCCGTCAAGGGCCAGCCAGACAGCTTGGTGGACTAAAGTGCCTGCTTAGGCAGAAGCACAGTGGCTGGGGTTCAATCCCCAGTGTGTACTGAGGCAGCAATTGAGACTGAGTATGGTGGTGTGCACCTGTAATTCCAGTGCTTAGGAGGCTGAAAATAAGAGAATCACTATGAGTCGAATCTATGTACTGAGACCCTGCACTAAATACAAAACAAAAAACAAGCAAAAGAAGAACCCCAAAGAACAATTTGTCATAGCTAAATCTTGGAAACAACACAAATGTCCATCACCTGAGGAATGGTTAAGAAGATATGCTATTTACAATACAGTATTAGTCAGCTGTAAAGAAAGATAATGAGGCTTTTATAGGTAAATGGATGCAGCTAGAGGCCTCACTCATAAGTGAAAAAATTCAGACTCACACATTTAACATTATATTGTCTCCCTAGTGTAAAAACCTAAAAGATTAAATAAAATCTGAAAGGTATGGGACTGGGGAGATAGCCTGGTGGTCTAAGCGCCTGCCTGGCAAGTGCAATAACTCAGGTTCAGTCCCCAATACTGCATGTCACTCTTGTAATCCCAGCACTGGGGAGGCTGAGGCAGGAGGATGACTACAGGTCTATACAGTGAGATCCTGTATCAAATAAATAAATAAATAAATAAATAAATGCAATTTTTAAAAAATCTGAGGGTACAACAGATATAGCAACACGGAAAGAAACTGAACATAAGGAATAAACAACTGAAATGGGAAAACACGAAACAATAGGAAAGAAAGGAATGGGAAGAAAAAATTATATATGATTGTGTTACTAACTTCTAGGAATTTTTTGAAGGTAGCAGTTAATGCCAAAATTCTTACTTCAACCAATTTTATATGCTAATATCTGTAATCTGAGGAACTACAATGAAGGTAGCAATGTGCAATATGATAATCACTGTTGAATACCTTTCACTTTTTTTAAAAAAAAATGTGTAGTTTCTAACATCTCATTGAAAGGAAGAGTTAATGTTTAATTGTTTGATCAGTCTTGCATCCCTGTACGTGGTAATCTGAGCAACAAATTTGATGATATAAATATGTAGTATGACAATAATTACTAAGTTTCTATTCCTGTTTTAAAATGTCATACTAGTCCTTATTTTATTTTATTCTCTTTAAAAACAAAACAATTGGAAAAAACCTCAGAGAATATATGAATAATAATTCAATTTACATGACGTTCATAGACATACAAAACTAACTGAAATTACAGGTACACAGGGTAATGTGATAAGAAAATAGTAAAAGTTTAGAAACATGGAGGAGGAAAGGGCACAGGTGAAAGAAGTGCACAAAGGAAACCTCAATGCTGGGCAGTGAGCACCCTGTGCTCTCCATCGGACTGGTCTTTACACCTTATGTATATATTATGGAGCTTAGTGGATAGCCCCTCAATAGTGAAAGCAACTAGAAATTTAACTTTGTCCAACAATTTCCCCAATTATAGAGATAATGAGTGTTTTTTGCTTTTGCTTTTTTTTTTGGGAACCAGGGATTTAACTCAGGACCTTACACTTGCTAGACAGGCACTTGTGCCCCTGAGCTATCTCCCTGGCCCCATGAGTGTTTTTTTAAAAGAAAAAAATACACCTTAATGAATAGCAGAACATAAAAAAATACTCTTTCTAACTAAATACCCACCTGTGGCACACAGAAAACAGTTCTTTTTCTTTTTTCCTGCTTTGCAGACATTCACAATGCTCAGCAGACGTTCATCATTTGGTGTAAAAATATCTCTCTGTAATGCATGCTTGATTGCTGTCATTTTTTCCTAGCTGAAAAAACACAAAGTATAGACACTGAGGTCATCTTCACAATCACGCCACCTTATATTCTTCATAATTCAGTAATGATCTACTTTGGAGATCATTGGAGATCCAATCAGCATTGAAGAAATGACTGAACACACTATACACCAGCACCGTAAACATTTAAAGCTATAAATTTGGAAATAAAATCTCAGGGTCAATGTGAATCAAATCTAAAACCTCCAGAAGGGCATATCACATACAAAAAGATGATTTAAGGAAAAAAGTTAAGATCCATACTTATTGTTTCTTATATAAAACTCAATAAAAAGACAACCAACTAAAATGAAATAAAAGACATGAACAGATATTTTCCAAAGATGTACAAATAGCCAATGAGTGGATGAAATGATGACCAACATGAATAGTCACTAGAGACATGCAAATAAAACCACTAATTACTACTGTACACCCTCTAGGATGCCTAAAAGCAAAAAGACAGACCATAACAAATGTTTCTGAGCATGTGGAGAAAATGAAACTCTTGCATTGTTACTGGGATTGCAAAATGGGGCTAATTTAAAGAACATTTTGATAGGTCCTTAAAAGTGAGATCTAGAGTTAGCATATAGTTCAGCAATTTCACTCCAAGAAAACCTTTGATGTCTTTACACAAAACCTTGGGCATGCATGTTTCCAGCATCCTGAAAACCATCTTTCAGTGTTTCCTTGGACTTGTTATACAATCCCCTGCAGATATTCATATCCACAGGTGCTCAAGTACCTTACCCAAAATGGCACAGCATCTGCATACAACTTTGCACTTTAAATCATGTCTACTTTACTATACTAATAGAATGCAAATGCTATAGAAGTGGTTGTTATACTGTATTGCTTAAAGGATAATGTCCTTTAAGGGTACATGTACAGCACACATTTTTTTCCCAAATGTTTACCTCTGAGTGGTTGAATCTGTAGCTACAGAACATTTGGATTTGGAAGGCCAACTGTATTTACAATTTCCAGAAGTGAAAACAACATATTAATAGATAAGCAGTTAAGCAAAATCTGGCAATAATATTCACAGAGTGGAATACTATTGGGCTGTAAAAACATGAAGTATCTATACTTATTATGACATTGAGGAATCTTGAAAACACGCTATATGAAGAACCTAAACACAAAAGACTGCAAACTACATGATTCCATTTATAAACAATGCCCAGAGCCGGCTGTGGTAGTGCGCACCCTTATAATCCTACCACTCTCAGATGCTGACACAGGAGGATTGTAAATTCAAGGCTGGCCTGGACAATTTAAGTCACTATTAAGATCCTGTCTCAAAATAAAAAAGGGCTGGGGATACAGTACAGTGCAAAGGCCCTTAAACAAATAAATATTCTTAAAAATGATTAGTACTTGTGCGCAAATAACTGCTTACAGGTATGAAATAAGGAGTTTCTTTACAGGTGATGAAAATGTCTTGAATTAGATTGTGTGATGACATACAAACTTACAAATATATTAAAAACAACAAATCTATATGGAAAAGGATGTTTTACAAGTGAATTATATCTCAATGAAGCTGTTATAAAAATGAGTTTCCACTTATCTTTTTATATCTATTTCAGCATCTTTTTTCAAACATGAACTGTGGTTAAATGCTTACCATTCCAATTTTACCTTTCACATACATACCTGTGTGTACACATTACTATTTCCTGATGCACATTATACATAAGCCTGCCGAACCATTAGTTTTTACCAATATCATTTCTCTCAATAGGAAAGGAAGAAATGCAAGTTTTACATAAATGTTTTACAATGCATTTTTATAGCACAATGACATCTTTGTAAACTAAGTCTCTTCAATAATTTACAATCTGTGAAATCTTCATTTCTGCTCCAACTCCAAAAGCTGTTTCCCAAAAAAATCTTACCTTCCCACATTCATCCCTCTTTTACTTCATTTCAGTCTGTACTCTTCACCACCCCTACAGCTCTCCAAGCTTACCCTCTTGCCCAAAGGCCCCGAGAGGCAATGCTCATTTCCCTAGATCGGCACTCTCCCCTGTAGTGCCTTTCACCGTTTGTAGACCAGTTTATCCTGCTTCATCAATCTCCATAAACTCCTTCACTTCTCTAAGACTACAAAACACTTTACAAAGTTGTCTTCTGTTTACATCTTGTACTCCAAGTAATTACTCTAAAGACAATGATACACAATTAACTGTTAGCCTCGTATTGTTGTAACATTTTGTCATTATTCATAAAAGTTTTTGAAAGTCACAGGCCCATACTCTATGCATTATGAACATCTAAGTCCAGCCCAAACTGGAATTTTGAGGCTGCTCAACAATTTACAACACTTCGCTGAGGAGTCCTTTCCTTCTACCTCCTCAATGTTGTTGCAGATCCTTGCTACCTCTATTTCAGTCCTCAGCTCAGTTCGCAATTCCATCAGTCTCCCTCCTATCATTGTTTTACAGCTATTCCTGCAGTTAATATTGAAATCAGGAATTAGAACTTTCATCAATTGCTTTCTTCTCCATCTTTCGGCATTTTCAACCCATTTTTACTTCTATTCTGCCAATGACAAAACCTCACGTGTAACCAAACCTTAACATATTCTAGGCTAGACATTATGCTAAGAGCTCTGTTCCATCCTATGCCTGCGTAACTGGAGTCTGGCCAGTTTACTTTTCTACCTCTTTGGTTTTGTTCTTTCAAGTTTCCTTTTCTTACAATTCTTTTCTCCCTGGCAAATTCCAATTCATCCCTAAAGATTCTGCTAAAACTCTCATTTTCTCTCTTTTTTCTGTTTTTGCAGAACAGGGATTGAACTCAGGTCCTTGTGTTTTCCAGGCAAGTGCTTATTCTACTGAACTATCTCCCCAGCCTGTCTCCTCTATTCTGATAACAGCACTTAAGAGCTGTATTTTCTACCTAACTGCATTTCTCTTCCATTAAAAGTAGTTCTTTCTAGACAGGAACCACATCTTATTCATCTTTATATTCTTAGACACTAGTAGACACCCTTAAGAAACACTCAAATTGATTATTTGATACTCAAACGATTACACTAAAAAAGTAACAGCTATAGCTCTAGAAGATTCCTTTTTCAACTTCCACATCTGTAAGCCAACATCCATGTTCAAAATCTGTCACACTTCATTCCCTCCTCCATTGTCGACATGAAATTTGCTAATATATTGTGGGAGTACCCTTCATCTGCACATGATTTTTTTCATTCTCTCCACACCAAGCAAGGGTAATACCAACTTTATGCAACAACACCTGTTTGCTTCTGTGTTTCTACAACCCTAAAAAAGCCCAACTTGAAATGTAGTTTTCATCACACTGAACCCTTGTTCAACGTTTTCCTAATGTTCTCAACGCAAATATTCCACTCAAAGCGCTTTGTTCACTGGGGCCTTCAATCTCTGCTTAGGTGCCATTCCATGAAGGAAATACACCACCCCATCCAAACCATAATTACATTCCATGGTTTATATGAGATTTATTCAATACACATCTTAATCCAAATTGATCTCACCTCTAAATTTCTATAGCACTTAATATTTACTAATAACAATTTGGCACTTGCTGTCCATCTGATTCAAATTAGAAGGGTCAGAGATGTTCTATAGAAGTAAAAAACACCTGAGGTCACCTAAACTGTGCAACAAAAACTGATCAAATGAATAATAGTGGGAGGGTTTACCAATGTCCCTCTTTGGTCAAAAACAAGTATTAATGCCTGCAATACTAGCACTCTGGGAAGCTGAAGTGGGAGGACTGCCAAGTTCAAGCCCAACCTGAACAAAACAAAAAAAGGTGTGTGTGTGTGTGTAGGGGGTTAGGGGGTGTGGGTCGGTGCAAAAGCTCTGGGTTCAATCAAGGTAGTTGTGGTGATAAGAAAGGCAGTGCGAGATAAGGCATAGAGGATTACACACACCTCACAAAACAGTCAGTAAGCAGGCACAGCAGTAAGTTACCATCGCTTAGCAAATACTGCAGTCTTCTAAGTACGCACCAGTCACTTAGAACATTACAGAACATTAGTCACGTTTATGGAAACGCGAAGGTATTATATTCTATGGGTCTAACAATTATCATTTCAAAATTCACAGTACAGTACTTTTCTGTAAGTCGGCGTTACCAGAACGCTTCTCAAGTTATTTTCCAGGTTGAAGAATTCATGTCTGACCACCTCTCGAGGAAACTAGTCAACACTATCCCCTTACACTCAATCGGGCCTTTACATAGCTGGTTACTGGGACTACAGTGCGACTGGGAAACATACTTAAGAGACACAGTAGCCTGTTGGTTTGAACAGAGGAAAGCATTGTTACTCGTGTCCCTGTGCCCCTCGTTCCGCGAAATCTACATCCGAGAGCGGAGCGGTAGAGGGGCGTAAAGGATGCCTTCCTGATGGCAAGGGTGGAAGGATGCTGCTACCGACCTTGCAGACAGGGAGGGAAGAGAAGGTGGGCTTGACCGACCGGAGGTAAGTAAGAAGCAGAGCCGAGCGGCAGCCTCAGACTCCGCGCCTGCCAATCAGCTGCCACCTGGGAGTGGGGAGCTGGGGCCGAAAGCTTACCGCAAGGTCGGACCGAGCCCGGCTGTGCCGAGGAGGGTCCTCCAAGAGGGAGACGCGACGAGGGTGGGAAGCACCTCTACTGGGACGTAGCGCTCAATAGAGCTGTGGACGGGAAGCGACAGTTTCCGGACCACTTCCCATATCCGGACCACTGCCCATATCCGGACACGTGACCACCGCCACGCCGGAAGTTGACTCTCTGGGGAAGGATGGAGAGGAGGCGGGAAAGGAAAACGACCAAAAGGCGTGGAGGGGGCGTGGCGTCATGGAGGGCGTGAGGAGGCGGAGGGGCGGGAGGGAAGAGGCGTGGCCGGCCTCTCAGACTGTGGAAGGACTTGGTTCCTGGGCACAGGTTGGGCACCCTGTGTCCTTATCAGCTTGCGGCAGGATTCATGTTTGTAGAAATTTATTGATTAAGAAAGCAGATTAAATACCTAGGTTTCCGCATAGTCAAGCTCTGTTAATTCTGGATCCTCGCGATTTAAAACTTGAATAATTTAAGTCAAGTAAATCAGAATTTTTAGGGGTGGGGCTTAGACATCAATACTTTTAGAATTTTCTCAGATGTTTCTACTATGTGGGAAAGAACTAGAACTGGGCTGATACAAACTTCCTGCTTGACTATCTTGAGGGGTTTTGTTTGTTCATTTGTGGTTTAAAGAAAATGTCAATTTTCCTATTCCGGATCTACTGAATCAGAACCTGCATCTTAAGCTGCACCTTAACTTTGAGAAGTATTAATGATGCCAGTGTTGCTAGTTTCCAGGCAGGTGAGTCCCTTATTACACACAGGTACAGAGGTGATTTAGGCATGACTACTACCCCAAAAGAGTTCCCAGTGTTCTGGGACTAGGCAAGAGGAATGCATAAGAGGGAGTGAACAGTCCAGCTTGGATTCGCTAAGCCAGACAAATGGGCCGTGCGGGTACCTTTCCCTTTTGCCTGAAGATGGAATGTGGACAAGAAAATTAGGAAAAGCAGTCAAGAACTTTTTGTTACTGAGAGTAATGTGCTTTAGTCGACGTAATTGGAATAATTTTAACTTTCATTAAATGATTTCCCTTTTTTTTTTTTTTTTTGTTTTTTTTTTTTTTTTTTTTTTTTTTTTTTTTTTTTTTTTTTTTTTTTTTTTTTTTTTTTTAGAACCTTTATTTGTTTATTCACTCATTTTCATGGCCGGCTCAGCCCACCCTGAGGGCAGGGCTGGTGCAGCATGTGGTGCCGGGGATCGAACCGCGGTCCCTGCAGCCGCCCAAGCTTTCCCAAGCAGGCGCTTTAGACCACTGAGCCATCCCACCGGGCCCCATGATTTCCCTTTTAAAAGCAGGATCTATCTAATTCTTTCTTTACAAAGACTCCTTGGACACCTTCATTTTTGCCACAGAATGTTTACTCTGGGCACTTAATATGACAGTTGCATGTATATTTTTGGTCTTTATATAACTTTTGTTTACTTGTGTTTTATAGTCCTCTGCAAAGTTGAGAAATGGATTGCACTGTAGAAGTCTAGGCTTCTTCCTTCAATTCTAAATCAGTGCTCCAATTTCTCTGACATTTCTATTCGATGACTCATACTTATGTCTTCAAAAATTTAATTCTCCATTCTTTCATTCCTTCCTGGACTCTTTTTGAAGTCAGGGAGCAAAAGTGAGGAGAAATGAAACATGGAAGCAGGAGAAGTGTGGAAAAACCCCGCAAGGTGGTGGCCAGCCACAATTTCTTCAAGGAATTAATAATATAAGAATTAGTGGAATAAGCCTCAATTCTCAGTGGTGTACTTCTGTGAAGTATTAAGTTCCTCCTCCATTACCCGTTCTCTCATCCTTGATCACAGCTATTATTCTGGTGATTGTGGATATTGGCAGAATCACAGAGGTAACAAAGGCAGATCTGGGAGACTAGAAATATGTTAACTTTAAGCCATTTCTCTCTATCCAAAGTGAATGACAGTGTGTGCTTCTCCTAACTGCCAATTGGAAATCCCTCTACAGGTATTCCTGATAGCCATCTTTGAATGGGGATAAAGTGCTGCAGAGGCCAGTGTTGCCTACCGCCAAAATAACATGCCAACCCACCCCAGTTCATGATAGATATTTCTAGGTTTCTCAATACAGAATTGTTCTTTGCCTCAAAGACCTTGCCTTCAGGAACACTAGAAATGTGTGCTATATTTCTTTTACTGGATCTTTAGATTTCACTCACTGCTCTTACACATCATATATTTTCTAACACTTTTAGATCTGCAGGAACAAATTGACCAGTAATAGGATCGCATGTACTTCAGCCTTTTGAGCACTATAGCTTCATAAGAACTAGTGTGTGGGGGCTGGCTGGCGAGATACCTCAGCATCTTTTTTTTTTTTTTTTTTTTTTTCAGGACTGGTGTTTGAACTCATAACCTTGCACTTGCCAGGTAGGCACTTATGCCATGGAGCTATCTCCCTAGCCCCAGTGGTCTAAGCACCTGCTTAGGCAAGCTTAGGCAACCTCAGGGACCGTGGTTCAATCCCCAGCACCACATGCTGTGCCAGCCCCACCCCCAGGGCAGGCTGAGCAGGCCATAACATAAATAAATAAGGTTTAAAAGAATTGGTGGGTGGTTTAACTTCAAAATAAGTACATTCTATGGCTGGGGAGATAGCTCTGTGTCACAAGCACCTGCCTGGCAAGTGCAAGGTCATAAGTTTGAACCCCAGTCCCATCAAAATAAGTACATTCCAGTATCTCCTGTTAGAAAAACAGAGTTTAGTTATAGTTTTTCCCTCTACACATAATAAATTCATTCTAATGTCCATGCTTCTTTGTCTTCTCATTCCTTTCTCAGTACTTCTAGTGTATTAATCTTTTCACATAAACCATCATGTCCAGTTTTCACAGAGATATCAATCCTGTATATTAGAACTTATTGCAAACAAACCACAGAGGAGCTCCATATTATAAAATTTCCCTGTCTAGCCATATAATCTTATTCCTCTGATACAATGCTCTATTCCTTTCTTTTTTTTTGGTAATATCCAGGAGATACTTGATAATGTCTGGAGATAGTTTCAATTGTCATTACTTTGAAATTTCTACTGGCATCTATTGACTGCACACCATAAAGTCTGTTAAACAATCTACAATGAACAGGATAGCCCTCTACAATGATTGTCCATTTCATGTCAGTATCGCCAAAGATAGAACCCCTGGTATAGTTCTCTTTATTTTTTGCTCAACTTTTACTTTTATCAGTATGTGTTTGTAGTACTTAATGGTCACATTCCTTGTGGGGAGTTGCTACATGGACATAACATATCTCAATTCTTTTTTGTTTATCCTATTCTTACCCTTCCCTCTTTGCTCCATCTTTTGGTCCCCTTGCTTTTGCAAGAGATCTATCTCCTTACTTCCTGTTATCTATTTTTTATTTCGTGCTTTATTTGTATTTTGAGTTTCTCATATCAGAGCAGCTATGTAGGGCTTGTGAGATAGCTCAGCAGTCCAAGCGCCTACATAGCAAGCACAAGATCTGGGTCTGATCCCTGGTACCACATACCATGTCAGTCACTGAAACCAGGCATGGTGGCATGAGCCTGTTAATCCAAGTGCTGGAGAGGCTGATACAGAAGGATCACCATGAGTCAGAGCTGCATAGTGAGACTCTGTATCAAATAAATAAATACATGAAATGTTTTTCTAAAAAATTAAGAGAAGCTATGTAATACTTAAACTTGTGTGTCTGACTTATTTCACTTACCATTATGGTTTCAAGATGCATTCATTTTCCTACAGACAACTCAATTTTAACCTTTTTTATGTCAGAATAGTACTCCATTGTGTACAAAGGCCACAAATTTCTTTATCCGTTTGTTTGTTGGTGAATATCTAGGCCATGTCCAGATTTTTCTATTATAAATGGTACTGCTATAAAGGTGGGTATGCATGCATCACTGTAATACAACACCTTTAAAACCTTTGGGAAGAGGGGGCCAGGGAGATATCTCCGTGGCACAAGTGTCTGCCCAGCAAGTACAACGTCCCGCCAAAATTAATTAATTAGTTAATTAATGAAATGAAATAAAACCTTTGGGAAGATACCTAGAAGGAAAATATCTGGGCCAAATGGAATTTGTAATTTTAGTTTTTTGAGAAATCTTCATATTTGTTTCCATAAATGTACTAGCTTACTTTCCAACTCTTAATGTATAAGGGTTCCTTTTTCCTGGCAACCTTACCAGAATTTGTTGTTCCTTAATGTTCTGATGGTGACCATTCCTTCTGGGATAAGGTAGAATTTCAGTGCTCTCTGGTATGCATTTCTCTGATCTTCAGAGATGTAGAACTTTTTTTTTATGTATCTACTGGCCATTTGTTCTTGTTCTGAAATGTTTCTGTTCATATCAGTTAACTGGGTCATTTATTTTGGGGGTCTAACTTCTTGGGTTCCTCTTATTATCTAGATACTAGTTGTCTGTTTGATAAATAGCTGGTGAAATCTTTTCCCATTCTATAGATTGTGTTTTCACTCTGTTGATTGTTTCTTTCTGTTTAAAAACTTTTTAATTTGATCAAATCTCCTTTGTTGTTTCTCAATCTTACTTCTTATACAAGGCTTCTCTTCAGAAAGTCCTTTCTGCCGAACATAGTGATGCATGCCTATAATCTTTTCTGACACAGGAGGATTGTTGTGACTTCAATGCCAGCCTACACTATATAGTGAGATCCTATCTCCAGAAAAATAAAAAAGAAAATGACTACAACAGTCACAACAACAACGAGAAAGTTCTTGCCTACAATGTCTCCATCAGTTTTTCCTGTTTTATCCTCCAGCAGATTGTTTCTGTTTTAACATTTAGGTATTTTATTTTGGTTTTTTTAGAACATAGTGAGAGAAGCCAGGCGTGGTGGTGCACGCCTGTAATCCCAGCACTTGGGAGGCTGAGGCAGGAGGATTGGTGTGAGTTCGAGACCAGCCTGGGCTACAAAAGTGAGCTCAAGGCCAGCCTCAACTGCATAGCGAGACCCTGTCTCAAAAAGACAAAAAAAAAAAAAAAAAAAAAGAACATAGTGAGAGAGACAGGACTAAGTTCAATCTTCTGTGGATAGCCAGTTTTCTCATTATCACTTATTAAAGAAGCTATCGCCGGGCGTGGTGGCGCATGCCTGTAATCCCAGCACTTGGGAGGCTGAGGCAGGAGGATCGATGCGAGTTCGAGACCAGTCTGGGCTACAAAAGTGAGCTCAAGGCCAGCCTCAACTGCATAGCAAGACCCTGTCTCCAAAAGACAAAAAAAAAAAAAAAAAAAAAAAAAAAAAAAAAAAAAAAAAAAAAAAAAAAAAAAAAAAAAAAAAAAAAGAAGCTATCTTTCCTCCAATATATGATTTGGGCCAGTTTGTCAAAGACCAGGTAATTCAATATGCCTAGAGTTCTTTATTCATTCACTGTTCTGTTCAACTGATCCCCTTGTCTGTTTCTGTAGGTAGATGCTGGGTTGTTTGTTTGTTTTTAGCTTTGAAGCATATCTTGAAGTCTGGAATTGTGGTGACTTTTGCTTTGGTCTTATTACCCAGGATTGCTTTTACTATTCTAGGTCTCTTCAGGGCCATATGAATTTTAGGATTGTTTTCTGAAGTTCTGTGAGGAATGCTATTAGTATTGTGCTGAATCTGTGTATCAGTTTTAGAAGTATGACCATTTTGGCCATATTGGTTCTGCATATCTAGGAACAGGGGATATCTTCTAATTTTCTGATATTCTCTTTTATCTTCTTTTCCAGTGTACTATAGTTGTGTTATTGAGATCTTTCACTTCCTTGGGTAGGTTAATTCTTATGTATTTGATTTTTCTTTATGTTACTGTGAGTGAAATTGTTTTCCTCATTTCTTTCTCAGTTCGATAATTGGTGGCGTAGAGGAACACTAATTTTTTTGTGTGTATGTCCGGCTATGGTTACTGATTGCAGGAATCCTTTTGTGGAATGTTTTTGAGTCTTTTGTGTAGAGGATCATGTCTGCAAATAATAAAGGGAATATATATATATATATATATATATATATATATATATCCTTTTATTTCTCTTGCCTGATCATGTGTTGAGTGCTATATCAAATAGGACATACTTCCCTAGGGATAGGCATCAAGGGTAGATATTCTAAATAGGTATCAATCACCTTGAAAGAACCCAAATGAGTCAGTAGCCCAACCTCCAACAGGAAGAGGTTTGTGCCCACTTGCTACATGACTTGCTTCCTCATTTGATGCTGGATTTAAAACATTTTACTTGAGAAGTTGTGCCTGTAAGCTCATTGGTTGACCATAACTTTGTTCTACCTCATAAGCAAGTTCCCATGTTCTCCACCACCTTAGAACCACCTCACCTCATGGTTTTACTCTATAAAAGTCCCTGGATGAGAAAGCTTCCTGGGGACCACCACTCAGGCCCCCCTTCTGTCCCTCTCTTGGACAGAAGCTTTCTTTCTCCCAATAAAAATATTCTCATAAGCCGGGCGTGGTGGCGCACGCTTGTAATCCCAGCACTCGGGAGGCTGAGGCAGGAGGATTGGTGCGAGTTCGAGACCAGCCTGGGCTACAAAAGTGAGCTCAGGACCAGCCTCAACTGCATAGCGAGACCCTGTCTCAAAAAGACAAAAAAAAAAAAAAAAATTCTCATAAAAAAAATGAATAGTGAGAATGTGCATCCTTGTCTTGTTTCCGGTTTTAGAGAGAAAATTTTTCAGTTTTTCCCTATTTAATATGATGTAGGGAGTATGTTTGGCATATATAGCTTTTTTCAGTGTGAAATAAAGTTCTTCTATATTTTTTCCATTTTGAATAATCATAAATATATATTGAAATTTGTTAAAGATCTTTTCTGCATCTATTGAGATTATTGTGTGATTTTTACCCTTGCTTCTATTTATGTGATATGTTATATTTATTGATTTTTGTATGCTGAGCCATCTTGCATACCTGGGTTGAAGCCCATCTGGCCATAATGTATGGTCTTTTTGATGATTTATTGCATACTGTTTGCCATTATCTTGCTGAAAAATTTTGCATCTATGTTTATTAAAGGAATTGGCTTGTAATTCTTGGTTCGATCCTTGTCTGGTTTTGGAATCAGGTTGTGCCAGCTTCCAGGAATAACTTTCAGAATACTCTTTCACTTCCAATTTCTTCAACAAGTTTGAAGCACATTGGCATCACATCTTCCCTGAAGTTTTCGTAGAATTTTGTGTTGAATCCATCAAAATCTGGGCTTTTCTTAGATGTTATGGGTTTTTTTTTTTTTCTTCAATTACTCATTAAATTTTACTCTCTGTCATTGAGTTATTCAGTCTTTTAAAATAAAGAAGATTTGGCCGGGCGTGGTGGCTCACGCCTGTAATCCCAGCACTTGGGAGGCTGAGGCAGGAGGATTGGTGCGAGTTCGAGACCAGCCTGGGCTACAAAAGTGAGCGCAGGACCAGCCTCAACTGCATAGTGAGACCCTGTCTCAAAAAGACAAATAAAATAAAATAAAGAAGATTCAGTTTTAGTCTTGAGATCAAACCTTGGCTCAAGGCAATCACAGCAAAATAGTGATAATAGGGACGAGTAGTGAAGAAAACAAATTCATATTGTGAGACATTTTTCTTAGATATATTCTTCTCACAATTTCCAGGGGTGTCATCTGTCCATAATTTAGAAGAAAAAGACAGTTCTCACAGGTGATAAAAAAGAAAATGTAGGGATTTAAAATTCTAAAGCCAACACAAAAGTTCCATTATTTTGCTATTAGCTCATGGCTTTGATGTTTCAAGGCTACTCATTTTGATTCCTCTGTAACTCTGCCAAGGCAGCATTAGTTAGTGGGGCTGATTTTTCAGCATAATTATGTCAGTGACTACACTACTTCACAGGTCCTCTGGCTTTCATAGTGTGCCTTGCTTTGATAGTTTGATTAATTGAACCTGTCAGTTCTACTGAGCACTCCAAGGCAGTTAACAGAAGTCAGCATGCTTATAATTATCATTGCTACCATAATGTTTATGTACACCATACTGGAGAAATAAGAAACTAGCATCTTGGGGCTGATGAAATAGCTCTGTGGCACAAGTGCCTGTCTGGCAAGTGTAAGGTCGAGAGTTTGAGCCCCGATCCTGAAGAAGAAAGAAAGAAAGAAAGAAAGAAAGAAAGAAAGAAAGAAAGAAAGAAAGGAAGGAAGGAAGGAAGGAAGGAAG
>PVJA010043622.1:0-16654 GCA_004027025.1 Myocastor coypus | reverse complement strand
GACAATATGCAATATGTCAACTTTCAAAGAAAAAAAGGGGGAAAAGAAAAAAAAAAGTAATGTGGATTTAGAAAGGTTAATGTTTAGTTGTTTGATCAATCTTATATACCTATATGTATTAATCTAAACTGATCCGATGATGAAAATATGTAATATAACCATTGTTAAATTTAAACAATAAAAGAATTGAAAAAAAAAGTTCTGAAACAAGAAAAAAATTTAAAAAAATTAAAGATTTAAACTATTATAAATTTGTGCTCTTAGGAAAAATACTGAGTACCAGAAGAATGAATCTTGTTTGTTAAACACTGGTGAAGGAAACCTTTGTTCTATGTTAATGTTTTAACTACTTCTAATAAGGTTATGGGCTTAGGTTGCCAGATTCTTTGACTGAATTTCTTCCCATCTCTCTCTTTTTTTAACTGCTAGTAGTTGCCTTCAGGTATTGTTCATTATAATATTTGACATAATGGTAATTTATATCTTCTTTACTAGTATGAATATCATTTAGTTATTTTTCTTGTCTTATTGCATTAGTTAAACCTTTAAAGGGTATTGAAAATTAAGAGTGAGTTTTCCTGGTTTGTTCCTCTGGTATTTCACCAGCTGATGTTATATTTGCTATTGTTTTACGGCCTTTAGAAATAATTGGTGAAATTATCAGAATTTTTTTGGGGGGGATTTAAAGATAAAAATCATAACAATTTTGATTTTTGAGGAAGATACTAAAGTATGTTCATGTATTTTTGATCACTGGAACATCCTCAGATTTTTGGATTAAACTTCATTTGGTTATGAACTGTTACTATTTTAATTACTTGTTGGATTTATATTTTGTTTATTTGGTTTTAGATCTGTGAAAGAAAGGAAGATTGACCTATAATTTCTTTGTGTGATCTTTACCAGGTTTTTTGTTTTGTTTTGTATTTTGTGGCAGTGGGAATCAAATCTAAGGTCTCATGCATGCTAAGCAGCTGCTCCAGCATTGATCCATTTTATCAAGTTTTGATATTAGGATTGTTTAGCTTTGAAGTTGAACTTCTGCAATTTTAACCATATTATTTGTGCTCATTTGAAGGATAAGAAATTCCCATCCTCTGTGTTTTAGGAAAGTTGAAGTATATGACTACAAAATTATTTGAGCTCTCTGTTATTTGGTCATCTTTCTTTGTCTTTCATGGTTCTTGATTTGTTTCATTTCCTTTTTTCTTAGTCAACTTGAGAATTTATATTTTCCTAGAAAATTCTATATTTCATCTAGATTGCTGATTCTTTGACAAGAAATTCAAAAAATTATTTTCTTATAGTTATTCTACTATCTGTGACCTTAGAGCTTTTGATTTTTCCCATTGCTACTATTAACATTTAAGTAAATATTAAAATCAACTTTTTTCTCCTCCAATTTGATTATCCCAAATTCTGTAATATACCTTTGCATTGTATAAAAAATAGAAAACAAATAATATCAGACTCATAAACTTGATAAAATTTGAAAGATTCTGTAATCCCTATCGTTTCCTCTGATCATCATATAGTTACTATTTCATTAGAATTTATTGAGTGTTTCTTGTGTCAGAGACTTGGTAAGCCCTTTATTTACATTATTTAATCCTTTGAGTATCTCTAGTCCCTAGAAATTAGTGTTTACAGTTTATGGATGAGTAAACCAAGTCTCAGAAATACTACAGCCTGAGCAGTAATGCTCAGTTAGCAAGTTATAGGTTATAGAAAAGAGTTCTGTGAAGTTTTTTGCATTGTTTCCAAGTATAATAATTGCCTTTTTTTGCCCTAGGAATAAGGAAATAGCCAAAGTTCAATGGTCTAAATAAATCTGTACCACAGCTTAAAAATGAATTATAAACTGTGAACCCAAAAATATTATTGTAATGATTTTGAAGGATATTTGTTTTTCACATACTCCTGTGACCTTTTCCTGCCTTATGATGATATTTTTAGACTACACACAGACGCCAGAATGGATGAGATTTCAATGGTGTCCCACCTCCAAGCTCATGTGTTCATAGGGGTTGCCTAGAGACATGACCTGATGATGATGGTGATGAGGATGAAGATGAGATGAAGCTGCTCACCTGGGGGGGGGGGGACACTCACTTGTTGATGAGTTTGTAGCTGGATAGGCTGTTAGGTGTAGCCCAACTGGAGGAAGTGGGCTGCAGATGTCAGGCTATGGATGCTGTGTAGCCTGACTGATGTTGTGTTCTGCTTGTCAGTTTTGGAGACAGATTGTGTGACAACAGATTGGATCTTTGTTTTGGTGGTACTGGGGATTGAACCCAAGGTTCATATTAAGCATGTGCTCTAACAGTGTGCTATATCCTTAGCTCTCAGGTCTATTTTTATAATGATTAGAAATGCTGAATTTGTCACGTTGGGGCATTTTTAAACATAACATACCAAATCATAGACATATGACTCATTACCTAATAATAAACTTAAGCAGTACTTCTTTAAATTATAATTACTTTATGCATATGTTAACATATGGTAACATTATATCCCAATATTTGTGTACAATGTTGCAGGCTAATAGTAGAAATTTCTTTTTAAAAACTGTATGTATGTTTCTTTTAATGAAAATTCTCATTTTCTGGTAAAATTTTTCTTTCTTTGTGCCCTCCTCCTCTTTTATGGAGTATTAATTATGTGCTTTAAGTAATGGCAAAGTATCTTATTAGTTTACTATTTTATATGTATTTATATATACAAAGAAAAAATTAATAGCAAATGACAAATCAGCATACACTCCTTATACTGCATCTTTACATATTTCTAAGAGGGAAGTGAGACAAAATGTGAATGAAGTATAAGTAAAGCTGCATAAGTGGCTCAGAGTTAAGGATTATTTCTAGAAAAAAATTTATTTATTTATTTTTATTTATTTATTTATTTATTTTTGTATTTTAGGGAAAGGCCTACATGGTGTTCAGGATCTCACTACTAGATCAGACTCATAGTGATCTGCTTGTTTACAGCCTCCCAAGAGCTGGGATTACAGGCATGTGCCACCATGCCCAGTCTCAAAAAATATCTTTTGAACAAGATTTTGTGAGAAGATAAAGATATACATTGGTGAAAGAAGGAGGTATTAAAAAAAAGGGAAAAGATACATACATATTATTCATTTGGGAGCTATATTAGAAGAAGGAGAATCAGACGTTAGCAAAAAGAAAGATGTCTCTTGAAGGATAGTTATGCAGGCACTTGGTTGGATGGGAGAGGGTTAGTGAAGGATGGATTTATTAGAATGTATATTCAACTTTGCCACACACATTTTGCCTGAACATTCTGACAGATCTTAAGAGAAAAATTAAAGAGAAGGTGCTTGTACTGAAGGAAATTACAATTTCTCAGATGGGGAGAGGCAACAGGAGCCCTGGAAGCCTATGAGAGTGGGTGGATTTTACAAGGCATGTGAGGGTGGAGACTTTGGAGATGCTACTTTATCATCCTGCCTCTGTCCTCTTCAGGAGGAGAGTTCTGAAATGTGATCAAATTGAGCAGTTGGCTAGGTTTCAAAATGAATGTTTGTAGCTATATATCATCAATTAGCAGAATAGCTTTGCCCTGCACAAAACTACTTTGAATTACTTTATAAAAAATGGGCTCCCTAAAATCTGCTCACAATTAAAAATGAATGGAAAATCACACTGATTTGCTCTTGCAGACATGATTTAATGTCAGCAACTTCAAGTTGTTTCTAGTTTTACAGTAAACTTTTATGCTGAAACTAGTATAGGAAGCTATTTAGTTTTATTTATTTTATTTTAGTAGAAAGATGGTATGGATATACTAATGACTTTTTTTCTGCACTAAAATACTACAATGTAGTGATGACTCCATTTTATTTCTGTCACTTATTGTTTTATTTTATTTGTGAAAGGACTCGCTATGCAGTTCATCCTGGTCCTGACTCACTATGTAGCCCAAGGTGGCCTTGAATTTGCAGTGATCATCCTGCCTCTGCCTCCCAAGTTCTAGGATGACAGGCATATGCTACCATGCCTGGCCATACTGTCACTTTCAAAATAAAAGAATGATATCAAATTACATGTGGAAACATTTCATATTACAGTAAGCATAGTATAGCTTTATAATTGTTGATATGATAAATTAGGTTTTGGTTTTGTTGCATGAGTTTATCACCATGTTGCTCAGACCTAAAAGACAGAATTTTCAAATTTTTGTTACTGTCTAATAAGTGCTCTGGCAGGTGTTTGATTTTATGTATTTATAAAATGTAGATTTTGTTTCTTTTCTTTCTTCTTTTCATCTGCCTCTTTGCTACTGGCAGACTAGTGTGTAATTTTCCCTATCTCCTCTAGTCTTCCAATGGGGAGATTTTTGAGCCTTTTGCTTTTATAGATTGACATTTGAGGCATATTTAATTGCCTCACCGCATGCCTGAGTTTATGTGTGTTTTGACCAACCTGGATTAATGATAGATCTCTATAAGGCACCAGCATAAAAACAACAGGAATCCTGAGGTCTGAAATCAGGTTGGGTTGCAGTTGTCCACTTACCTCTCGGAAAGACTGTCATGGAAAGACGTTGTTTAAGGGATAGCTCTCTAAAGCTGCCTGAGCTTTTATGTTCTGACTCCCTTTTGTCTGGGGAAGAACATCAGTGAAGTAAGGTTTCACTCCTGTTATGGTGTTGATTTTGTATGCATTGTGTCTGTCAGTCAGTGCTCTGCCTGTTAATATGGGATGGAAAGCAGTGGATCCTGAGATGCCTTTAACAAAGTTATTGAGGAGAGAATGCCAGATCCCACTGCTTATTGGACTCAGTGTGACATGGGACCATAAGCTGGCCAGTTTCCTGAGAGCTTGATGGTTCCATGCTGAGGCAAGAAATCCATCGCCAGTATGATAGAGGTGAGAAAAGTAAATACTGAGAGTGATGTATAGATTCATCATCAGGAAATTATACATTTTGCTGATGCAGCAGTGGTTACCTTCATTGCAAGGAGACTGTTTGAATAGAGAATGATATGCTTAATGCTGCTATTATTGTGGATAGCTATGTCAAAATAACCATGCATCTCAAATAGCATTGATTCTGGGTGGGTATGATTCTTTGTGCAATTTGTACCATGACCTTTTTGCACCAGGCTACCAGAAGAAGTTTTTAATTCATAAAATGTGAGGTATTTTGTTGGACTCATAAGGGAATCCAAAAATCTGATGAAATTCTGTGTAGGGAACTCTTGCTTTCTCACCTGTCCGGATACAGAGAGAAGTTTAACCAGTGATAAGGCTTCACTATTGTTTTACTATGTGCAAGATATTCCTCATATAGGGGCTTCATGGCTAGTGTTATTCTCTTCTAGCTGCAAACCTAAACAAGAAGGAGAAATAGTATAAAACTCTCTTGTAGGAAAAACTCAAAGACAATGCTTGTATTGAATCATGCCTTTCTTTAAAGGAGGTAGAATATGTATAACAACTATAATAGCATTTTTGATTCTAAAAGATAGTGACATATATTAATACATTACAAAATCAAGATTCATTTTTTTCATTGAGGGCCCAGGAAGATGGAAAGGAAACAGAGAAATTTAGAGTACACCTTCACCTGTTTCACGGATTCTAAATCAGCACAGCAAATAAGCTATTGGTGCAAGTTCTAGAATCAAATTGCTTTGCTTTAAGACAGCTCTGCTGCTTAACTAGCTTGGTGGCCTTCAGGAAATTAACTCCTGGAAACCACAGCTTCCTTGTCTGTAGAATGAAGACTGAAATAGTACATATCTCATAAGGTTACTGTGGGACTGGATAATGAAACAAATTCTTTACTATGTGCCTGACCACTAGTCAAGGTTGAACAAATACTAGTTCTTAGAAATAATATAAATCGCAAATCTAGAAGATTCCTATTCATGAAAATCCATAAAAGTAAACAAGAATTTCACATTTTTGTTCATGATTTCTTCCTTTGTCACTTTCCTAAATATGGTAGTGCTACATGATGCAAAAGTTTTGAATGTGCTTTTGTTTCTTTATTTTTTGGTACCAGGAATTAAATGCAACTTTGCACTTGCCAAGTAGGCGCTGTGCTTCTGAGCTATATGTCTGGCCTTGAGTTTGCACTTTAAGTCAGCTGTTTCTTAATGCCATTGGTAAGGACCAGGGAGATAAAGTATCTGCTTAGGCAAGCTTAGGTGTGCCAGGCCCAACCCCAGGGTGGGCTGAGCTGGCCACAAAAAAACAAAACAAAAAAATTTGATCAGTTAGAGTTATTATCTATTTGGGGGATCTTGGGATCTATTTTTTGTATTAGTAGAGACTTTTGGAAGTGCCACTTCTGTGTTCTTTTAATCATGGACTTTCACTCACTGATATTTGGGAGTTTATTTCTAGTGGGTGGGTGGGTGTTGTTACAGGATTTTTGAAAAATTACTATTTGGAAAGCAAATTTTATATTATTTTTATTTTTATTTTTACTTTTGCAGGACCAGGGTTCGAACTCATGACCTTGCACTTGCCAGGCAGGCCCTTGTGCCACAGAGCCATTTCCCTGACCCCACATTTATATTATTTTAAAAATATTTCAAGTCAGTATTTTCTGGTATATTGAATCACATATGTTAGGATTTTCCCTTTAAAATATTTATTCAATTATCATTGTTTGCAGGCAACTATCCTACAAACAAAAGGTGCTATAATATAGCTTTAAAAACATTTAAATGATTGTTTATTATGTAAGTACCATGATTCTTATAGAAGAAAAATAAAATACTAATGTTACTGAAAATGCTTATCAAGCCTCTCATTGTGCTCCAAGAAATTTATATTTGTAATCCCATAGAAAAGTTACTAGAATTATTACAAGTTAATTCCAGTCTACCACTTCCAGTGAAATCTGTGGTGAGAATAAAGATATTAAGGCATATTTGTAGTTGTGGGGAACCAAAGGGGTCCTCAGTCCAGCTAACTGGATCATAGGCTATAGGCCACAATCCGGGGCTCTTTTATTAATTCATCAAGAGAGGAATGGTTTGGGGGATAAATTGTGGTGGGAAGTACATGAGTGCCATGAACTGGGCTAGGTAGGAGGTTTGAAGTCACCTCTGCGAGAGAGAGAGAGAGAGAGAGAGAGAGAGAGAGAGAGAGAGAGAGAGAGAGAGAGAGAGAGAGAGAGAGAGAGAGAGAAGAGAGAGAGAGAGAGAAAGAGAGAGAGAGAATAATCTGCATAACAATTTGAGACTAACGTTGTTTTTGGTCAGCACTTCAGCTTTGGTACATAATATTTTATACCTTGAGATATCTCAGCCTCTTTCTTATGGCTCAATTGCAGCTGACAGTATGGAGTGTGACTTTCCCTCCAGAGAGGAGGGAGTTACAGGCAGCCCAAAACTCACCTTTCCCCTTGCTTCAAAGATTACACATCATCATCTCAGTTAGACCTATTTGCATTGCTTAAAGCCGGCTAGGGGGATAATGAAAAGTCCTAGCCAGCTCTGTACATAGTAACACATAGAAATAGGGCCAGGTGTAGCCAAAATGGAGACCAATTGCCCTTCTTTCAAGGAGCTGTCCAGGTGGTCCTCCAAAGTATGCAAAGTAGAAAGAAGTCTCATCGGTTTCAGTTTATAGGACAACTACTAACACTAACAACAGATCTAGTCCTTTCAGTCTTGATAAATATATATAAATAAAAATAGATAACAAATAAACTTACCTTTTATATACTGCTTTTTCACTCAGTATCATATCCTGGCATTTTCTTATATCATTAAGTACTCTAAAAAGAAAATGCATTACTAATTAGTATCTTCTTATATGCCTGCAACATTGAATTATTTCTCCCTTAATTATTATAAATAATTTGGTGAATGTTTTGTGAATACATTTCTCTCATTCTTTTTAGTGTAAATTATAATAACTCATAGCATTAGGTCAAACATTGTTGAATTGCTTCCTAGAAACATTTACTACTATTATCAGATTTTCTTCTAGTGATATTTATCACACTATTGCCAATCTGAGAAATTAGTATTGGTATATTTTGTTGTTATAATGTATACCCTATCAGTTCCTAGTGAGTATGAACATATTTTACATGCTTGTTGGACTGCAATATTTATTTTTGCAAACGTTCTTAATCCACCACCTGTTTCTTTGAGGATTCCCATATTGATTTGAAAAATGTTGTTTGTCTCATTTCTTGCAAATATTGGTTTATAAAGCTTCTAACTATGCTGATATGTTAATTCTACCAAATTTTATACTTATGCAGTTCAATCTTTATGTTAGTTAATTTTTTTCCTTTTTTATTAAAAGAGCTTTGTCCATGAGAATACTGTTAAGTGTTCCTTTATTTCCTACTGGTTTTTATGGTTTCATTGTTTACACTTAATTTTGTGCAGCCAGCAAAACAGACAAGTGAGAAATACACTGATGTAAACTATTGGAGCAAAATATTTTTCACTTTTCAGAATCTAATTTGTCATATGTCAGGTATTTATTATGCCCTCCCATTCAGAAGTATTTTGATTTGAGTTTGGTCTTCTTCAATTCAGCTCATCTCAGTCACTGCTATATTTAATACATCTTGTATTTTATAGACTGAAAACTATAAACTGAATATAGAGTTCCTATGCTAGTCCTGTCCCAGGTAGAAAACAATTTAAGACCATCAGGATATATCTTGGCTTTATGCGTCTCACCATTATTCTAGTGGCGAATGCCCTTGTAGTAACTCTGGTACCACCCAGTCGTAGATTTTTCCTAAGGTCTACTTTATTCACTTAATACGAAAAACTGAATGTTTGCTTCAGTTTCTTCCTTAGTACTCTTCGTAATGCAACCGAATTCCTGCCCTTGAGGCTTGCTAGTCTTTGGAATAGTTTTCCTCCAGGAAGCTGCATTTAACCTTTGTCTCTTGGTAAACTAACACTGTTTCCTGATATTTGATCTGAAACCTTGTTTTTGCCTTGGATTTCTTCCCCTGGCTCTTTTTTAGACCAGGTCTTTCTGATTATCAAAATTTGCTGAAACAAATTCTAAATTCTCAGTGTTTTTAATATTGTATCCTTAATCTCATTGACTCATGGATGACACACTGCTGATATCAGATAGTAATTTAAATTACTGTTTCAAACCACCCATAGAAAATCTGCAGTTTGACTTGCTAAAATGTTTTGGCAATTGTACCAAAAGACCCCTTCAGTACCTTTATTATTATGTTTAAAAGCTGATGTAGGTGTACAGTGGAGTATATATAATGCTCTCATAATTACCTTTTAGGAAATCAAAGATCTTTTGCCTTTTTTAAGATAAAGGCAGCAAAATAGGAACTTCCAGATTACTCTACTGAATTTCTCTTCCTATACACCCTCTGGTATGTTTATTTTAGCCAGAACTACAGAAACAGTACATCATTATTGTCTTTTAGAGAGCCTGGCACACAGAGACATTAATATATAATGAAGGAAATTCTGGAATCTCTTTTTATTGGTAACTTTCCACTGTCAATTAGCTTTGCTTAGGGAAAGTTTCTCAATGAAATCTTCACTTTTGAAGAATTTTTATGTATTTATTTTTGGTACTGGGCATCAAACTCAGGACCTTGCACTTGCCAGACAGGTACTTATGCCACTGAGCTATCTCCCTGGCTCAAATGTTCATTTTTTTCAAGGTCTCTTGGGCTTCTTTGAGCATCTTTATCTGAAGATGAAGCAGGGAACCCTTGCTCTCATTGGGCTCTTACAGAATTCATAGTATGTTGTGTCTGTTTATTATTGATCCCAGATTATCTAGTATTGTTAACTTTTGATATCAGTTCCTTTTTTGGCCTAAGAAGGCCAAGATGTGCCCTGTGGTGCCTACTTTAGTGGCCTTGACTGGTTCCCAAGCCAAGTGTCTTAAGACTTGTTTCTCCAGTGACCAGGTACTTACTCCCTACTCCTTTTGGTTCTGTGTTGTACTTGAGAAGAACACATTGCTCTCTGTGGAGTAGATTACCAGCATGGAAATGAGAGGTCTGAGGAGCCCAGCTTTGTGTGACCTTGATGGGACCCTAGGGGTGGGATAGGTTAGGATGAGCACCCCCAGCCCTTCTCAGTTTGTCATAAAAGAACCACACTGACAGCACAGTCCGCTCTCAATCTATCCAACAAGGATTTAGCAAGTATTGTTCAAGCATGGTTTTCACTGGAGGAATTGGAAAATAGAGTTGGCCCTTAACAATCTGTATTCAATCTGTTAGCAGCTAAAAACAAATGTTAGTGGTTATGGTTACCATCGTTTTCTCTCTAGGCTTGGACCAGATTCCAGGTATTATAGGAGATCGTTCGTTTTATTTTTCTTTGCCCTCTAAATCCCATCCCCTGTTTCAAGTAGATTTGGAGATAATGTGTGATAAAGTTTCTCCTCCTACATCAGTTCAGGACTCTTTTTACACAGTTAGTTCACTTGAACTTTGTTGTCCAAAGTTAGAAAGACCTTGCTGAGGTGTGGCTGCCACTAAGAACACTGTTGAATTGGTGCCATGGTAACGTCTGCAAAGTAGCTACTGCTAGGATGCAGCTCTGCCACTTATTACTTTATTTGCATATGAAACCACCTGTTCCAAAGATGAAAATATACATGACTGCATATTCCAGTCTGGATAAAAGGGTGATAGCTGAGTGTTTAAGTAAGCACATTAGGATTTTTCTCCATGTGGCTGTAAGAACCAAGTCTGAGGCTCTCTTTCCAGCACTTTTGTTTCTGACCTAGTGTAGTGTAAGCATGGCATGTGGGCAAGATCTGGTGGGTCTGTGGTCTCCTGCCAGAGCCTCTCCTAGGTTGATGATTTGACTTCTTGAGAAACAGTTGAACTAATAGTCTTACAGGCCCTGAAGGGGGAATTTTAAATCTTTCCAGATTTGAGTTTTCAACATTGGCAACATCTTGCCCCTAGAAGTTCCCTGGAGGATGCTTGCTGTTGAGGTGTATATGGCTTCCTTTAATTTTACTCCTGGACCAGTGGTTTCCTTTGCTCTGTGGTGGATGGAAGAACAGCTTCTCTGGCTGCATTCTTTTCTTCTGCCTCCCTTCTCCTAAAAGGAGAAGGACCCCTCACCATCTCCTAAACTCCAGTTGTACTGATAGTTGTCTGTCTGTCTGTCTGCCTGCCTGTCTGCCTGCCTGCCCTCCCTCCCTGCCCTCCTTTCTTTCCTTCCTTCCTTCCTTCCTTTCTTTTAAACTGGAGATTGCAACTAGAACCTTTGGACTGCGTTTCCTTCCTCTCATGTTTTATTTTGAGACAGGACCTTGGTAAATTGCTAAATTGCCTGGCTGGGCTCAAACTTGTGATCTCCCTGCCTCAGTTTACCCCAGTGCTGAGATTACAGGTATGCTCTGTGAAGTACAGATTATTGTGCTTACTCTGGAGCATTCTTTCATTCCTCATCTAGACAGCTTGAAGGAGTGAGTGGTGACAGATACTGTATATTTCCATGGGTGACTGCCAACAGTTCTGGAGCATATTTACTCTTAAAAGTAACCCCTAGGAGTCACAAGCCCCATGAAAGCACCTCTGCCTTCCTGCAGTGTTGTCACCCTCTCTTTGCCTCCTTTGCCAGTCTTCAGCAGCCACTATGGCAACTGTCCCCCCTTGTTGGGGGTTCCTGCTGGGCTCTGTGTTTAATTTTGGTCTCTGTGCTCTCTGAGGGCCTCAGGGGTACACATTAACTGCTCAGCTGGTAGTTTAGCACTTTCACTTCCTTCATGTTGCCTTTGCTTCTTGTTCTGTCGCCTCTCTTCTTCACCATGTGCCCTTGTATCTCACCCCTCAGAGAATGGCTAGTATGGAGAAATCAAATGATAACAGAGGCTGGTGAGGCTGGGATGCGGTGGTGCTGGGGAAGGAACCCTTCTATACTACTGATGGAGCTGCAAATTAGCTCCACCACCATTATGGAAATCATTGTGGAGTTCCAAAAAGCAGAACCATTTCTCAAAACAGTTGCTCAAAAAACTGAAACTAGAAATTGCATTTGACTCAGCTATTCTACCTCTAGGAATCTTTCCAAAAGAGTTAAAGGCATCATATTATAGCGATACATGCATATCTGTGTATAGAGCTGCACAGTTCATAATAGCCAAAGCTTGGAATTGGCGTATGTGTATATCGACAGATAGATGAAGAAGTAAAATGTGTTTACAATCATTTGAGTCCTCCTACTCTGCCATAAAGAAAGATAAAGTTGACTCATTTGTAGGAAAATGGATATACCTGGGGACCATAATGGTGTGAAATAAATCTGACATACAAGCCTAAATGTCACATTCTTTCTCTTATATGAGCAACCCAAAACATAAATAAAGAAAACAATGGAAGTTAGATAATGAGAAGTAAGGAGATAGATCCTCCTCAGAGGGGGAGGGGATAAAGAGATAGAGGGAGAGGAAAGGGAAGGGATAGGGTAATGAAAAAAGGAATGGAGATGTGTTGTGTACATGTGTCTCCTCCACACATGGAATGAAGAATGTAAACATTGCGTCAGGACTGGGAGCAGAGATGGCTGAGGGAGAAGGGAGGGAGGGGGAGTGTGAGGAAGAAAGGACAGCCACGGACAGCATTATGTCCATGCGCCAGCTCCCCACAGGCATGTAGACATGTACTGTAAGCATGTACTAAAAAAAGAAAAAGAACAGGGAATGGTAGCTAAAAGGTTTTAAAAAAATCAAAATATTTCTTTAAACAGTATTACTGTACTTATAAAAATCTGTCTGACACACCTATGATTCCAGCATACTGGGACTGAGATAAAAGGAGTATAAGTTTGAGCCCAGCTGGAACAATTCAGCATTTAGTGAGGTGCTGTCTCCAGAAAGAATTTTCTTTTTTAAAGATGAGGGATGTAACATAGTGTGAAGGCTCTGGGCTCAATTTCAGTACATGAAAAATGCACAAACCAAACAACCTAAGTCTTTAGATAGCATTGCAGAAAAACAACTGGCTATCTAACGGATTCCAGTGAGGGTAGGAAAAGAAAGAAAATAACTTCATAATCCATAGCATCACCCAAGGTTTATTGTAGACCTTCGGTGGGGAGGAAGCACACACTCAGTAAAAGGTTAAACCTTACATATAAAGAAATGAGAAAAATGAACCTCAGTACACTCTCCTTTGAACCAATTACATTTTGGGTATATGTTTTGTTTTGGATTTTTTTGAGACAGAGTCCTGATGTTTGGTTCAGGCTGATCTTGAACTTGCTATGTAGCCCAGGCTGGCCTTAAACTCACAATTTCCCCACTTTAACCTCTTGAGTTCTGGATTTTAGGGATAAGCAACTCAAGTCACCAAAATTTTAAAAAAAGTAAAAAATGCAATCATTGCAAAATAATTGCCCATAATTATGGGGCAAAACATGCTATTTCAGCATACATGCACATTGTGTAATAATTAGATCAAGATAATTGGAATAACCATGACCTGAAACATTTATTATTTGGGTTGAGAATATTCAAAATCTCCTTTACTATCTGCCCTCTGCAGTGTAAGCTATTGACTATAGGGCCTTCATGCTGAGCTACATCTCAGCTTCAAAAAAAAAAAAAAAAAAAAAAAAAACGTTTTGAGACAGGTTTTCACTAAGTTGTCCACTTTAGGCTCAAATGTGTGCTCTTCCTGCCTCAGCCTTCTAGAGTGCTGGAATTACAGACATATACCACCAATGACTATTTTGAAAAACACAGGTGTCACTAGTCATAGTTAGTCTACTGTAGAACATCAGAAACTACTTCTTTTAGATACTTCTACTTGTTTATAATCTCTGTCTTAGGCACTTTTTACTCGTTGCTGGGACAAATACCCAACACTCAAAATGAAGGAAGGAAAGGTTTATTACCTCACAGTTACTGGAGGTTTCAGTCCATATTCGGCTGGCCCAAGGCTGAGTGGAACAGGGCAGAGGAACATCCAGTTCATGGCGGTGGAACAGCTACAATCACGACAGGGGCAACTGACCAACCAGGAGAGCAGAGAACAACAGTGCTAGTCTGTCTCTCTGTCTCTCTTTAACTTACATCAGGCTGTCTGCCTTAGCCTATCCACCTCAGGCCACACCTATAATTCCCAGCAGTACTCAGACCAATAATCTCATCAGTACTAAAACACATAATCCCAGTGACTTATGAGTCAAGTCTCAATCCGTAGAAGTCCCCGACCCATGATTGCATGAGGCTTTGTGGGGACAACATAATAATCTCACTATTCTTTATCCTGCAGTGCCCTTCCCAGAGTTTGGTAAGTACTGTTCCAATCTCTGTTCCCACAAAATCAACTACATAAGCTTCTGTTTATGCAAAAATATATATTTATCTTCTGGGGTTTAACTTTACTTCACTTAGCATAATATCCTCCTATGCATGTTGCTGCAAAAGATAGGAATTCATTCTTTTTAAAAGCTGAATAATATGCCAGTGTGTAATAAATCATAACCCATTTTGTGTCTCCATTCTCCCTTGGAAGACATTTATGTTGATTTTATACCTTCACTATTGTAAATAGTTCTGCAGTAAACTTGTGAGTATAGATGTTTCTGACCTGTTAATTTAATGTCTGTGTGTGCACCTAGTAGCAGCATTGCTGGATCTTTTATTTGTTTTGTTTTGGGAATTGAACTCACGACCTTGTCCTTGCCAGTGATATCCTTGGCTCCACATTGCTGGATCTTTTGGTAGTTCTATTTCAAAGTTTTCATGAAGCCTACATATCTTTTCTCTGATTATTATACTAAGTTACATTCCTGCCACCAAGAGGGTTCCTGTTGTCCATATCCTTGCCAGCATTTGTTAGTTTTTTTTTTTTTCCTCTTTGATAGTAATTATTCTAACTAGAGTGAGATGATTGTGATTCATCATGGTTTGCATTTTCTGGATGATTAGTGATGTTGAGCATTTTTATATGTGCTTATTTGTCGTTTTTATTTTTTTCTTGAAAAGTCTATATTTGTAGATCATTTGTCCATTTAAAAGTTGGGTAGCTATTGCTGGTCTTTGTAATCCAGTTCAGTTTCTTATATATTCTGAGTATCTATTGTCAGACAAATAATTTGCCAATGTTTTCTTATGTTCTATAGGTTGCTTTTTGCCCATGTTTGCTTTCATTACCTGTGATGCGGGGTCATATCCAGACATCCTTGGTCAGATCAATATCTTGAAGCATTTCCCCTAGGTTTTCTTTCAGAACTTTCATAATTTCGGGTGTTACATTGAAGTATTTGATCCATTTTGAGTTTGTTTTTGTACATAGTTGTCACATTTTAAAAAGGTTTTCTGTCAGCTGCAGGAAGATGCTAAAGAGGGTTGATTTTGAAAAGTTCCTTTTAGGTTGCACAAAATAACTTTAAAAACGGAATTTCTTCATTTCACAAGGGACAAAAGGCCCTGATCGCAGTTCCTGTTCATGAGTTTTACTATGAAAATAACTATAGAAAAGTATCTGGCCTCTGAAAGAGACTCCTTTTGCTAATCTGTGTTTCATTTCTGTTCAGGTGAGTTAGGATGTATATTGTTGATATAGAACCATTCGATGATGACAAAGAAGATTCACAAAGACAAAATTCCTCTCAAGTTATCTACAGTGTTTTCAAAAAGTTACTAACTGAAATGGAGAAATGGGGAAAAGGGCAAAAGGAAGGGGGAAGGAAAACACACACACACACACACACACACACACACACACACTAAGATAGATATACTACTAATTGCTGTTAGCTGACTGAAAGGCTAGGAATATGCCTTTTCTATATTGTCAATTGGTTTATCATGCCTTTGTCTTGTATGATGAGCAACTACTTTGAAGATAAGAATGCACAGTGTACTGAACATTGTTATTCTCCTACAATTTTGTTTTGATTTTTAAAAATATTTATTTATTTATTTTTCTTGTTTCAGAACTTTTTGTTTGTTTGTTTGTTTATTTATTTCCATGGCCGGCTCAGCCTGCCCCGAGGGCAGGGCTGGCGCAGCATGTGGTGCTGGGGATCGAACCACCGTCCCTGCACCCGCCCAAGCTTTCCTAAGCAGGCGCTTTAGACCACTGAGCCATGCTGCCAGGCCCCACTGTTTTGATTTTTATACTATTGATTTATTGTATATTTTTAGTTTAACACTTCAGTAAGTTATTAATTGGTGTTCTGAACCCACAGTTTGAGATCAATCCAGGTAGTTTGTGTTGCTTTTTTTTTTTTTGGCTGTATGGTGGCTTGAATGCACAACCTTGTGCTTGCCAAGCAAGTGCTTATTCTACTGAGCTATCACCCTGATCCCTGTGTGCTACTTTGCAGCATATGATGTGATTTTTTTCTGATGAAAGAAAGTAACATAATTTATATATATATATATATATATATATATATATATATTTTTTTTTTTTTTTTTTTTTTTTTTTTTTTTTTTTTTTTTTTTTTTTTTTTTTTTTTTTTTTTTTTTTTTTTGTGTGTGTGTGTGTGTTACAATGTGTTAGACATTTATTTGCTTTTTCTAGAGGGGTTTTAAATAGGCAAAATACCAAGAACTCGGAAAAAACTCAGAAATGACAAGGACTAAAACAATTGATAAAGACAATAGCTGGACAGTGTCTGCTAAAATGCATAACTAGAAAGGAAGATACAGCTAAATGCTGAGCTTCTATC